>JAHWFP010013752.1:490-17009 GCA_023313725.1 Lithobius niger
CGAAGGTTAAATGAAATATCTGAAAATTGCTTACTGTGCAATTTTCAGTTATTTCATTTGACGTTTGAAGTATTAGTCGGTGGTATCTGCTTGGCGAAAGAGCTTGGCGTTTGATATCACGACTTCCCACGGTGGAAAAGCTTGGTAGGAATCCTTAACAAGTTTTGTTTTGGGGTTGATATCAGATTTTTTTTGGTCTAAATTGATGAAATCCATTTTTTTTTCTTAGTAATTATGAGAGGGAAACGCCAATCTAGTTTTCTGGTCCATTTCTTTTTTTTCTTTTTTTTTTTTTTTGGTTTCGTTAGATTTTGAGGATAGCAGTCACCTTTTTTCATTTGATTAGCATTTTTATTAGTATTGCAGTATCTCCTTGCAAACGCATGAATTTATTTAATTGTCAGTTTGGTATTATTGCATAAAAACAATGTTTAAAACAATGCAAAACAATCAATTTTGATGTTTGGAGCTCCCTAACTGAACCACTTGACCAATTAAAAAGGTCTATATGAAAAGGGCACATCTCCAGAGCAATACCTATTATTATTACAGTATCTCTTTGCAAACGCACGAATTTGTTTAATGTTCAGTTTGGTATTGGAATAAATTCCAATCAATTTGGTCGTTTGGAGCTCCTTAACCCCTGAACCACTTGACCAATCAGAAGAAGCCATATGAAAAGGGCACATCTCCAGATCAATACCTGTAAAATGAGCTAAGAAACAGCCTTGTCTACCGCATGGAAAAATTTATTTTTGTGATACAAAAAAGCGTTACCATTAGTTAGTAGTAGTTAGTAGTAATCTACCCCAAAACAAAACTTGTTAAGGATTCCCGCAAAGCTTTTCGGCCGTGTGAAGTCGTGATATCAAATGCCAAGCTCTTTTGCCAAGCTAATTCCACCGAGTAATAGTTCGAAGGTTAAATGAAATGTATGAAAATTGCTTACAGCGCAATTTTCAAATATTTCATTTAACATTCGAAGTATTAGTCGGTGGGATTAGCTTGGCAAAAGAGCTTGGCGTTTGATATCACGACTTCCCACGGCCAAAAAGCCTGGCAGGAATCCTTAACAAGTTTTGTTTTGGGGTAGATATCAGTAATTTTTGGTCCAAATTGATGAAATCCATTTTTTTTCTTAGTATTTATGAAATGGAAACGGCAACACGAAAACAACAAGAAAACGTTCTGTGTCCTTAATAGTGACTTTATGTTGTCAGGCGACCAAAGTCTCCCGATTAAAGAAGTTTCAGCCTTTTCTGTCAGATCCTCAGATGGCTGAAAACAGCCAAACTAGCTTTGCAAGTAAAGACAACGTGTCTAGTGGTCGTCATGTTCATATATACAATTATACATATTATCTGGATGTTATCATTTATCGTGGCGGGCGAGACACTAGCGTGTGCCTTGATTAGGCAAATTTCAACGTTATTCACATCGTTTTTTCAACAAGAAAACGGTAAGCTGTGTCCTTAATAGTGACTTTTATGTTGTCAGGCTACCAAAGTCTCCCGATTAAACAAGGTTCAGCTTTTTCTGTCGCATAGTTATTTATCCTCAGATGGCTGAAAACAGCCAAACTACCTTTGTTGTAAAGACACAACGTGCCTAGTGGTCACCATGCTCATATATACATATTATCTGGATGTTATCGTTTTATTTTGGCGGGCGACACACTAGCGTGTGTCTTGATTTGATTCGACATTGCAACAATTCAAAGGCTTTTCTATGCTAAGCGTTTCACTTTCCATTGTTACAGATTCAAGGCAACAGAGATCGTTCCAGCATTGTTGTTTGTATAAGCAAACATGAAAATACCGAGTAAAGGACAGACATTTCCAAAGGCCTAGTTGATAGTCGAAAAGGGAGACGAGAAAGGTAGCGGTGGGGGGGTGAGGCAATCCAAGATCGCCAATACCCCGTCCAGCCTACACAAACGTAAAAATTACCAAGGAAATGATAGATGTATTAAAAGTGTTGAGTCGAAAAGCAAGGTGCTATGGAGGGAAGGGGGAAGCAGGGTTTCTTCCAGGCCAATGGCAATATATTTGTTTTTAAATGTATTTCTTGTAGTTTCAGGTGAACTAAATTACGTCTTGATGATACGGCTCTATTTAGAACCTTACAAGAAGCGAGCGAGATCCGTTACATTGTTAAAAATAAATTTACGTAAGTGCGAACTGCATTAGTTTTTTCTGTAAGATAATTTGCCAACAGATACATAAATATTTTTTTAACCCTAAAAGAGGTAGTGTAGAAATAAAATCACAAAAGGTAAAATACAATTTTGGAAACATGAGATATTCATTTAACTGGTAGTTGTTTTCTAGCATGGCTTGCAAACGCGTCTATTGAAGGCAAACTTTAGTACTGTTGCAATACACTTGCTTAGTCGATTTTTAGAAATGCAATGCTTGCATTTCTGATTTTTTAAACACGAAATGGAAGAGTGAGATGGACTGAAAACAACATTTTTTACAGTTATCAATAAAACAATAAATTTCATTTTTCAGTTTAATATTATTTATCACTTAATGGCCAAGTCGCATTTAGTATTTGGTCCACAGTCCGTGATTTTGGATCACTGTTTCGACTCGGTTAGGGATACTTTCAAACTAGTTCTCAAAATAATTTTGCTTTTGGTGGTATTCTTTCCACTTTTTCTGAAGAGCTAACCAAAGTTCGTCAGTGATTGATGGACCGATCAAATTTGCTTCACGATTTTCTGCCCAGAAGTTTTCAATCGGTGACAAGTCCGCTCCTTTTGGAGGCCATTCCAAAACGTTGACATGGTTTTCGTTTAACCCGGTTTGGACGTTTTGCCGGCAGTTTGGATAGACGACCTATCATGCTGGAAAATCCAGTCATTACTAAATACAGCTTCCACTGATTGGTGCATATGGTTTTGCAGGATCTCAACATACTGGTTCGAATTGAAGTGCTCTGCAGGTGGACGAACGAGAGCACCGGGACCATGGTGTCCAATCCATCCCCACCAAAGCCCAATCTTTCCTCTTGATCTTTCAGGGGGCTACATATCTGGCATTAAACCGCTAATGATTAGACATCAGCCCATACAATTTACTGACGCTCGTAAATTTTTCTTTTGTAATCGTGTTGTGGATCCTTGGAATCATTTGCCATGGGAAGTTGTCATGGCACCGTCTCTGGCCAGCTTTAGGAGATTGGTCAGGAGGGTAGACCTCTCAGGGTTTTGTCGAGCTTGACCCTCGGTGTGCGCTGCAACTCTGTTCGGTGGGCATTTTATTTCTAAAACCTCCTTGTTCTATATCTTGTGTTTTAAACCATCATGTTTTACTTATGCTGTGTGTTAATCCGGTTACAACTTCACAACATATGTCTTTTACTTCACTTTATTTTTATTATCTTTATTAAGATTGACAATTGGCTTTGGCCAAGCTTTAACCTACGGTTATTTTATTTGCATTATTTTAGTATTTTTTTTAAGGAACGTTGACAATTACACCAGGCTTCCTCCCCCCCCCCCACTTGTCCCACACGTTTGGCGATGCCATCGGGGACCACTGTGTCCCTGGTAGGTCTAACCTTGGTAGTAAGGCATTTGTGACCCCAACCCAATACTATCAACCCTTCCTCTGCAGCCGATCCATCGTCTTCGTTTCAAACTTTTAAATGCTTTAACTTTGTAATTTATAATTTTTTTGTTTTAACATCGGATGGCAGTCAGTGGCTACTAGGTCCTTGCCATTCCGGTTGCATTTGCAACAAACTTATATTATTATACCTGGCTGGAATCGGAGTTGAGCCAATGTTTTTCGTCGGAGAAATCAACAGTGTTCCAGTATGCCACTGTCTCCTGCTTGAGCTGTGTGCAAAACTAATATCGAGTGTTGACAAACCGATGTGACATTTCTTTTTTGCCCGTAATCCTTTCGTTCAATTTGTTGTTTCGAAGGATACGGCGCACCGTGGATTGATCTACGTCAAGTTCGTGGGCCTCTTTGATCTTACGTCCTGTTTGGAAAGGATTGGCCTTTAAGTCATGAAGAATGGCTGCTCCAATCTTACTTTTATTTTTGGATTGCGACCCGTTTGCAAATGATGATTGGCATCTGCTTTATTTGCACCATATGCTACCAGCTTGTAGCATAAAACAACAGATTATAACAAAGAACACGATGGAGCCGACATTGTGAACTAGCAAAGATGACAAGTGAGCAGCAATAATGATTATACAAAACCCCCATTAAGGGTAAAGGGACCCATCAAGTTTTCGCCATAGAAAGTAGTGATGTCAGAGCCAGAATGGCTGCCACCAACTTTGTGGTCCGAACAATCACTGATATGTCAGTTAAGATTGAGTGATTGAGTGATTGAGTGAGGGTTGGGACAGAAAACTTGGTGACAGCTATTTTGGCTCTGTTATCACTAATTTCTCTGGCGAAAACTTGATGGTTCCCTTAACCCCATGGGGCTTTTGTATAACATCACTTTTGGATTTATTGTTTTGCTATACTGTAAGTATTGATTGTGAGCTCCTTATGAAAATATAATTGTAAATTGTTTCTTAAACAACCTAAAGCAAATCGTCACTTTTGTATAATTAATGGTCGCTGATTCATTACATTTCCATAGGAAAACATTATACATGTATTACATTTGATAACAAACAGAAACAAGTTAGCACTAAAAGTTAGTTTAGTTTAGGCCTATTCAGATAATATTTTTCTGTTTTTTTTTTTTAATTCAAGGAGCGGTAACCCTTCACGGATTTTCTTCCCCATAAACAGTTTATTTGACGATGAGGTATTTTATTTATGTTAGATACGATAGAATTACCATACAGTATAACATTTCGATTTAATTGTGAAATGGTAACAATCAGTTAACCTAGGCTGCATTGTACACGGCTATGGAGGACAATTATTTTGGTAACAGATGGCGTGTTCCCAACGTTCAGAAAATAGCATTACAAATTATTACAATCTTTGGAGTTAAAACCTCCCTAAATGTCAAACCCTAAAAGGCACCTACATTGGAGTCAAAGGTGTACTGAATGTCAAATTTAAAGCATATCGGTCGCATATATTATTGTATCTGCGTGCACTTAGCTAGTAGTAAGTAGTAGTTAGTAATCCACCCCAAAACAAAAGTTGTTAAGGATTCCCACCGAACTTTTCGGCCATGTGAAGTCGTGATATCAAACGTCATGCACATCTCACCGAGTAATAGTTTGAAAGTAAAATGAAATTTATAAAATTGCTTACTGCGCAATTATCAGTCATTTCGTTTAACGTTTGAAGTCTTAGTCCGTTGGATTAGCTTAGCGAAAGAACTTGACGTTTGATATCACGACTTCACACGGCTGAAAAGTTGGTGGGAACCTTTAACAAGTTTTATTTTGGGGTAGATAACATATCTTTTTGGTTCAAATTGATGAAATCCATTTTTTTACTTAGTAATTATGAGATGGAAACACCAATCTAGTTTTCTGGTTCATTTTTTTTTTTTTTTGGCTTTAGTTACATTTTGAGGACAGCAGTCATCTTTTTTCATATGATTGATATTTATTAGTACTGCAGATGCATGGATTTATTTAATGTTCAGTTTGGCAGTGTTGCATCATAAAGTTTAAAACAATGTAAAATATTTTATTTCGTCGTTTAGCGGTCCCTAATCCTTGAACCACTTGACCAATTAGAAGATGACTTATGAACAGGGCACATCTCCGTATCAATACCTGTAAATTAGCTAAGAACCAGTTTTCACTGCATGGAAGAATTTATTTTCGTAATACTAGGAAAGCGTTACTAGTAGCCAGTAAGTAATTAGGCAAATATCAACGTTATTCACGTCGTTTTTTCAGCAAGATAACGGTAAGCTGTGTCATTAATAGTGACTTTTATGTTCTCAGGCGACCAAAGTCTCCCAATCAAACAAGTTTCAGCCTTTTCTGTCGCATTGCTACGTACCATCAGATAGCTGAAACAGCCCATCTACCTTAGCTGTGAAGACACAACGTGTTTAGTGGTCACCATGCTCATACGTATATTTTGTCTGGATGATATCGTTTATCTTGGCATGCGACACACTAGCTTACGTCTTGATTAGCATAAAATCAACGGGATGTTTAGATACCTTTTTCGTTTTGAAATCCTTTATGCACAGCTCTGAAACAGGACTTTCTGTCGTCTACTCAGTAAACCCCATCAATCTATACAATTTTCAAGAGCTTTATGGCGCATTAATATTTAGTACTCAGTAGCAGAAAACACCGTTTAATGTCTCTGGTAAGAGAAGCAATACCTAGCCTTTGCCCAAACACTGAAAATGTTCTGACTTTGAACAACAACAGTCAGACACCAACAGTTAGACGCCATGAAGAGCCAACAATCAGAACTTGTTGGGCGCGCTTCTAATGAAGCGTCCTTGTGAGTCCGGGAATCGAACCCGGATCTTTGGATGTGGCTCCAAAGCATTACGCAATTCGTCAAGGGTTGGTTATTTGGATTTCTGTCACCCCTGATGTCAGATGATTACTGACGCTAATTCGTATGGCAAATGAGCAGAGATCCTGATAGAGCCGAGTTAGCACTGCGGTTTAGTGCATTGGATAGTGGATACCACATTCAAAGACGATTCGACGATGGGTTCGATTCCTGGATTCATGAAGACACGTAATTTTTTCGTCATTATTACTGCTCACTTTTCATCCTTGACGGTTCACACAATGTCGGCTCTATTGTGTACTTTGCTTCCTTCTATTATTACTGCTAATTTCTTTTCTTTAACATAAAAAATAATAAATACTGCAACATTACTGCAACAACGCTTTCTGATACCTGCAAACGCTCTCCTATAACTGCAAACTGATACCTACTGTAGATTGCATTTATTATCTCCGTGAATCACCTGTATATGTCAGAGCCGTAGTTGGAGGAATGCCGAGATGTTGTCCGATTCTCTCAAAACTCCAAGGCTGTGCCAGTTCTTCTCGAAGTCGAATTATTTCATTTCTTTCATTTGGAGTCAAACATTTTCGAGAATTTTTCGAACGCCGTATAACCAACCGAATATACCAACCGAAAATTACTTTGCTGTGTTTTTTTTACAATACAGTTAAAATTAAATTAATATTATGTTTGGAACTGAGTAAATCCTTAGACTTTATCTACACCCGAAGTAGTAATCTGTACAAAATTGAACCTGTTAACGGAATTTGATCGAGTTTGAAAGTGTCTTGCAGCCTTAGATAAGGTATACCTCCAAAGGTTCAACCAGTTGTTAGAGCTGTAGCAATGCATATGCAACCTGTAAGAGCAACCACTATAAGTTGTGTATAACTTGGGCCAGTTCTGAGCTTATAGCTCTTTAAAGAAGTTGAAGTAGGGCCCAGGAAAAATCGAACTCTTGAAAACTGGTCTAGCAAACTTTCATTGCAGACTGCCAATTGTGTGAGAGCCCATCATCATCCATCACCAACTATCATAGTATGGGAACTATTAACGCCGATTCTCAATATTTACCGTTTGTCCCTGCCATAATCTGAGTTTCCCTAGTTTGAAGCCCAGGTTTACCCCTTAACTAATTTCTTTCTTCGTCCAAAAATGTCTGGTAAGGTTCAAAATTGAGCCGTATCATAAACACGAAATTTCATTAGCCTGTAGCTCCAAGAAATAAATTTTAAAACAAGTAGATTGCCATTGGCCTGGAAGAAGACCTGCTGTTAAGCCTCCCCCCCCCCTTCCCCTCCACCTTCCTACGTTCCTTTTTGACTCAAAACTTTTAATACACGTGTTATTTCCTTGGTAACTTTTATGTTTGTGTATGTGAGCAACTCGGACATTGGATAACCTTTATATTCTCTATTCCCCATTGAAGAGAAGTATTAGCTTGGCTGGGAGGGAAAAGGTGATCTTGGGCTCCCCCACCTCGCCTCTTTGAGATTCATTGTATTATTAATAACTGAGAAAATAAATGCTGTTTCAGTCGATCTCACTCGTTCTTTTCGCTTTTTAAAAAGTAAAAAATGCAAGCGATGCATTTCTAAAAATCAACAAAGCAAGTGTATTGCAGTAGCACTTGTTTGTTTTCACTACACGCTTTTGTCTACCAACTTCCAGTTAAATGAAAATCTCATGTTTCCGAAATTATAATTTACCTTTTGTGATTTTATTTCTACACTAACTCTTTTAAGGATAAATAAAATATTAGTCGACACATTTGCATGTAGGACTGTCTGTTGGTAAATAATCTTACAAAAAAAGCAATGCTATTTGAATTTAGGTATTTTTTTTTTGCTATGAGCAACGGATCTAGCTCGTTTCTTGTAAGGTTCAAAGTTCAGCCATATCATCAATACATAATTTAGTTCAGCAGAAGCTGCAAGAAATAAATGTAAAAACAAATATATTGCCATTGGCCCGGAAGAAGCCGTGAATCTTCCCTCCTCTCCATCGCACCTTCATTTTCGACTGAAAAATTTTAATGCATCTATCATTTCCTTGGTAATTTTTACGTTTGTGAGGTTGTACGGGCATTGGCAATCTTGGATTGTCTACCCCCCACCACTAACCCCTCCTCCCCTCGCTTTTCGACTATCAACTGGCATATAAGGCAGTGACACGACGTAGTATTGTTGTGTTTAACACTATACTTTGTTCCACATTATGTTTTCAGAAAACTGACTGTATGACGCCACGTTTTCTTCCACTAAGAGTGCAAAAAATCCGTAGACATCCCATTCGTAAACTCTAACAGTAACTTTGTTGAATCTACAAGTGTGATATTCACATGTTTTTGTACTCTTAGTGCAAGGAAACGTGACGTCATCCAGTCAGTTTTCTGAAAATATAATGTGGAACAAACTATATGGTGGAGCCAGTAACTGGGTTAGCTGCAAGGAGCACTGGAGGGAGAAAGGAAGATCGTCCCATTGAAGCCAATGCTATTAGACTGGATTTCTTAAGCATATAACGCGCGATTTTAGTTGCTGGAGAAAACAACGTCCTTTTAAGCCTACAAATCCACTCTCAAAGCACTGTCTTGACTAGAAGTACCGTTGTTTTCCGTTACATTTTAATCTAGTGCACCTTGTAGCTATTACCTCCAAATGGTTTCTCGTAGCCAAAATGACGTCACATGACGCTGCGCTATTGAAATGTCTGTCCTTTCTTCGGTATTTTCATGTTTGCGTATACAAACAACAATGCTGGAACGATCTCTGTTGCCATGAATCTGTAACAATGGAAAGTGGAACCCTCAGCATAGAAAAACCTGTGCATGTGACAATGTCGCATCAAATAAACTCCCTTCAATGGGTTTCAAAGGGTTTAACAAGCGTTAACCACTCCTGGTCATCTGCCCGAAGCCCTAAGGCCCTATCTCTGCAACTCCCTTCAAATAAATAGACACTCCATTCAAATGCTAATAACAGTAGTAATTCTGTTTAACTTTTTTGTATTTTTCGACTCACGTGCTCATTACAATTAAAATATTTTTTTATCAAAACATACTAGCCTATACATACTGTTGTCTTTTTGCTAAACAATTTTCAATTTTGTGACTGAATTATATCTTTAGGATGAATGCAAGGGGTCTGGTTAATCCCCACGCATTCTCACACGTGCCACTACATCTTAAAAACATCAACACCAGGAAAAATATGAGATTTCAAGCTTTCCAACAATATTCATATGTCAGGATTCGAGCTATTGTAACGAAACTAGTCGATTTTCAAATCCTGATTTAAATATGCCCGCGAATGTACACAAACAAAGATACACTGGGGGAGGGTTGATATCTGAGTCGACGTAGGTTCCTAACAAACAAAAATACAAACAATGGAGTAAGGCAAACAACCTAAAAATGAAGAGAGAAAACGAAAAAAAAACTGAACAAATAATAAAATTGTCGATGTTCTCCATGTATTCAGTGTCCCAATTCCCCCTATATTTACTGTAGGGTCTGACTTCTATTAGTAATAGATTAAAGAAGAAGAAGAACAGTTGAGGGAAACAGAGAAATTGATGTCGTAGCACTGGCACATACAAAATATGCACGACCAGTGCCGGATTTACATTGCATTTGTGTACGTGCAATTTTGGAAACTGAGACCCCCCTTCTCCCCCTCTCCCTAAAAAGAAAATTTCTGAACGCAAAATAAAAAAAGGGCATGTAATTATTTCCATTCACCATTTACCATGTTGCATATTCTTTTTACGAGACTTCAACGTCACAAAGTCGTCTGTTATATCCAGGTGTGAAATCCAGGTTATGAATGATGTACGATTCAAGTAACATGACCGGTAATGCATTCAGTCTTTTTTTAGGGTGGCGTTCTAGCCGGAAAAGCGTGAAACCTAGAAAATTAAGGGAAAAATCCTAGAAATTTGCTAAAGTCGGAATTTCTACAGTTCCGGAAAAATTTCTGATAAAGCAAAAATTCCTCAGCCCATTGTGTATGCTCATTGTGATGCTCATTGTATATGCTCATTATGTATATGAGCATAGTGTATATGCTCATTTTAGTCATGAGATTGCGCGATGACTTACTCTCCCCTACCCTGTACTTGCTCTGCCCCTGTGATCTGTCAATTCATTTAGCTATTTAATATTATTTCCCGCACTGCATTTAATCTCCCATGTGCTACAGGTCCCAAGTCTATTGTGGAATGTCTAGGATCGTACGAATTTCCAACTAGTAAAATTGTCTCTCTTATTGTCTGGCACTACACCTTCATACTAAAAGCACATCAAATCTTAGAAGTGTATTTGGTGTTGCCACCATGTATTGAATTCTTCTTGCTTTAAATTAAGGTATGAATGTATGACTATGTTTTAGCTGGATTAGATTATCGTTCCAATTTTCTATTGGGTGGAAAGAACTAGAATATTATAGGTATCAGTTAAAACAGCGCGGAAAAATTGGGGAAATTCATCACGTTTTTAAAAGCTACCCTGTTATTCCATCATGGGGTACCATCAAAAATTAACAAGGTTGGATCAAGCAAAAGTAACTCCCGTTCTTTCCACACGTCATGGATTGGCAGCGTTTTTAACCCACAATCGTCACCAGAACGATTCGTCATCGTATCGACTCTCTTTCACGTGACAGCAATAAACTACAAGATAGTATTATTTTGAATAAAAAGCAGGAATTTATTTACGTTACGATACATTGAATCTTTAATCACAATTTTCTGAAGCTTATTTGTAGAATTATAACACCGAAGGTAACAAACTCGTCCACCTGACACAGTGAGTTAATGCAAATAAACGCAATGGCCACCCCTTGTTTCCATCTCGTTTCTGATTGGTCGAGAGTCGATTCGTTTCTAGTGGTAGCCCCCTGTCATTCCCAGTTACCCTCAGGAACCAAGCTTGGCGAGCATGGTTTCTTCGGTTGTGTGGTTTACTGATTGAAGCGTAATTTGAATGCTATATATACCAGCAACTATCTACAATTAAGCTAGATCAGAGGATTATGATGCAACATCTCACACGATCTACGCGATTAGCACGTGCAACAGTGTATTTCTTCCCAACCTGGTGAATTTTCAAAGGCACCCCTGGTTGCCTCACTTCATTTAAAATTCCGAAAAGTTTTTTATTAGTCATGAGCCTTGAAGGAAGCACTGATGCTAGATGCTTAAAATAATAATTGTTGCCTAACAGGAAGCTAACAGGGACGGATTCCCATACAAGTAAAATTGTGTATTCGAACCAGAGACTGTTGAGATAGAAACTGAGTTAAACAAAATCCAAACTTCTGTCAAGACAGTCTAATTCAAACATATAGCTTTCCTTGCTTAGCTCACGTCTTATGTCGTAGTTTACTGTCAGCAGGGAAATATTTAGGCAGAGTGTGTGAAATATGAGGCCCCCTCAAGGCCCCCCTCGATTCTTAACATAGGTGCAACTGCACCTATTGCACATGCCTAAATCTGACACTGTGTACGACCAACCGGGACACGAACCGTATCATTACAAGCTGGAGTCATTTCAACGGACAGTAAACGAATCACAAGCATACTTCCACTCAAGCCTCCCGGTATCACGCTTCCACTGCTAAACATTCCTTAGTCGTATTTAATAACGCATAATCTGCACCGATTATGGAGCATTACAGCAATCGGATAATAAGGGACATGGAGGGTTAGAACGTCTAAGATGAAGTAATAAAATGTCATTAAAGATTTAAGAGACCAAAGGGTCAGATCGTAAGGCCATCGTCAGTTTCAGTGGATGAAGAGACGTACATTGATACCATTGTTAATTTTACCATAAACACCGTACTATCCACCGGCTCGACAAAAACATATCAATTAGTGTAATCAACTTGATGACAACACAAAACGTTGTGAAGGAATTCATTGCAAAATAGGAGTATCTTCAAAAACGGAAAATATTGCGTTGTTATGCCATCAGAATGGATACCGTGATGACACAAATGTGGAAAAAATCGATTTAGTGTACAATAAAATCCTGGTGTCGAACGGTGAGCACAGATAATAAGTAATAATTATAGTACCCCTGGCAAACTGCATGGGATTTATCACCCGATGGACATGCACATGGCCAATCCGCTAGAACTGTGTCAAGATGACGGCAAGGCCAAAGGCCGAGATGCCATCGCGACGTAGTTCGAGGCTGTGTTAGGGATATAGCCCTTTAGGTGATATATCCCATACAGTTTGTCAGGGGTACTATAACTATTACATATTATCTGTGCTTACCGTTCGACACCAGGATTTTATTGTACACTAAATTGATTGTTTCCACATTTGTGTCATTTGTGTACAGTTCGCCACGGGTAGTATAACTAATTTATCGCACGGTCCCTAACTTTCGAAATTAAAAGCAAAACTTGGGGTAAATTGAAGGTTTGCCTTCATAAATGGATTGCAAGGTCTGTTGTTTATACAAATTTTGTTTCGTCACGTTTGGATGATGTTGTTTTGATGCAGCCAGGTTTGCGGCTTATACCATTTGAGCAAGAGGAGAGTGAGCAGGGGTGTGTGTCTTAGAGGGAGAGCTTTTGTTTGTGGTATAGAGGAAACACGTTTTTTTTAAGCCATTGGACTCTATTATCTTGTTGCACATTACGGGAACTTCATCATGTAAAAATTACGTCGTTCACCCATGGTTTACCTGATAAGTGTTTTTTTTTTTTATTCTCCCATTTTAGTAATGTGTTGTCTTTCTTTAATTTGCATAATATGCTTTCTGAGCGAAGGTTCTTCGTGTTTAAGTCATTCTCTGATGTCATTTCAAGGTAATAGTATCACGTTGATGGCTTTTAACGTGGAAAACTGAGTGTTGTGGATTTGGACGACTGCGAAGATTTAATTTTAATAATGCTCAAGAGATGTCGGTTTTCATATTTTGTTACTGCGGACATTATACAGAAAATTAGCAACGTATTCCTGTTAACTAAGTGGGCAGTTAGGGACGGTGTGGGTGGGTGTGTGGGGGGAAGGGAAGGTAATAGTGTAATGCTTAATTTTAACGGAAGAATATTCTTGTATATTTCGTATACGTTATGTTATCTGGTGTCTTCGAAAGGCCAACGTAAGTTCGTTAGATTTGTGATTTACAGTCGCCAATGATTTACAGTGGTTTTTTTTTTAGGGGAGGGGTGGGGGAATAGTGAGCATTTAAAGTATTTAATTTTCTTGTCTAGATTTCGAAATGTGACCTGCTAATAAAACCATGAAATAATAAAATTGGTTTTATCTTTGTTGCTAAATAAGAGCACAGTTTTCAATTTTTTTTCGAACAAGGGTTATAGGTTAACATTAAAAAAAATTAATTCTCGCATGGTTTTATTACGGAATTCTACCGTATAAAAGTATTGGCAATGTTGTATCACCACACTTTACTGTGTATGGCTTCCATATCGCCACACTTTAGTGTGTTGATTTTGTTGTTTTTAATGGTTTAGTAACCAGTTATAAATGCTAATAGTGAACACATAGGACACCCTTTTTATGCAAAGATATTCAAAGTAGGCATAGGCTTGGCAGAACCCAGTTTACTTTGGAACGGGTGTGGCTTGTAAATACATTCACAAGACACACTTGACTTATTGCTAATCGTATCTGATACAGTTCCAGATATATAGTAGTTGCTAGTCTTTGGTTGTCAGTCAAAATATCAATAAAAATAATGACAAAAGGCTTCATCAAAGGCAGAGCAGTTCAGAGCCATGACTGCTCTCGTCAAAAACACAGGCAAGAAGACACTGAGGAGCTCAGTAGTCGGGGCCATGTTCCCCATGAATGTTCAAGGCCAACTGAGCCAGAAGCACATCTGGAAGCACTTGGAGGATTCACTATTGGATTCTGAGCGTAATCCAAGCATCCTGGGATGATTACAACAACAGATATGAGTATCACGCATTATAGAGTGTGGTGATATAGGGTATAAAGTTGCACGTTTTTAGCATTGGGAATGTTAGGGACCGTGCGATAAAAGGAAGTATCACATAAATAAAGTAAAGTAACCGTCATTTCAGCAATCGTAAAGTTCTCGAACAATAGGAATGACAAATAACGTCAATAAAAATATGAAAGACGTGTGATTGTGCAGGCTTAACCAACCACAAAAGTGGCAACATAATGGACAGTAAAGACGATGAGTGAAAAATAATGTTATTGACAAGCTTGCTAAACATAAATTGGTGGTATAAAGAGCTGAGAAAAACACAACCCAACCTTCATTCCAGCTCGAACCTTCACCAGGCTCACTTCAACCCATCTGGTATTTTTGACAAACCGTTTGTAGATAATCCCTTTTAACAACACGATACGAGACCAGTGTCACCTTACGGAAAGTTACGGGGGAGGCTGCACTTAACAGTTGCAATCTAACTTATAAGTTTAAATATTAGTTTCCAATTGTAATGCATAGTTTGAAAAATTATGAATCACTTTTAATCCACAGGAGAATAAAGTATTTCCACGATGCCAAAAATATTTGTTATACCACAAAACAGCAAACGTTTCACAACTGTCAATGTTGGACTCTTTATGTTTATGGACTCATCTGTTTTTGTCGTCGTATTTGGGCAATTTGGTCGAGACTGTAAACGAGTTCCCATTTTAGAACACATTTTTCCCACCACTTGTCCTTTGCATGTCGTACATTGACATGTATGAGTAAAAGTCTGACTTTAGTAAGTTTAAGGAAACTAAGCTTCCCCCAAATTATGCTTTTTACTCATGTTTAACCAATAGTCACATTATGGACGAGGATTATTCATATACCCATATCATTTGGGATGCTACCAATTACACTGTGTTAGGTTCCTATCACGACGTGTACGTTTTAGTTGATGTTGCTTTGCTAGCCAACTGCTTCGAGCATTTTAGAACTATTTGCGTGAAACAGTATCGTTTGAACCCATGTCACTTTTACACCTTACCAGAATTAAGTTGGGAGGTTGCACTTCGTATGACAGAGGTTAAATTAGATTTGTTTACCAGCATTGAAATGTATAATTAGTTTAATAAAGTAATACGGGCAGGGTTACCATTATTCCTAAACGGTACATAAAAGTGAATAGTCCTCTCTTACCCCACTTTGACCTTTGCAATCCAATTACTTACATTATTTACTATGATGCAACAATTTATTCTTTATGGCTTTTGTTGGAGTAAACTGTTCAAACTTTAGGTGGCTGACTGAAGAAGAGTTGGCAATCTAGGATATACTTAGCATATCCAAAACTAGTACAACTGGATATCTGTCACAGGTGGACCTCCAATATCCAGACAATTTACACGATGCACATTTTGATTATCCCTTAGCAGCTGAAAACATTGAAATAACACATGTTGTCACCTTTTAACACTAACGTAACTCTGCTTACTACCACCTCGTCTCAAAAACTTGTGTCCTATTTAGGTCTGCGCAAAGATTACGTCTGTTACCAAAAGAACCTCGTTTATTACCTGAAGCATTGAATAGTGTGGCTAGAATTAACAAAGGGGTCAGGTTTATGGAACGGGTGTGGCTTAAGCCTTCTATTGATTTCAACAATGAGAAGAGGCAGGTTGCTACGATGGAGTTTGAAAGGAACATGAATAAACTGATGGTTGACTAGATTTACGATAAGGCATTGGAGAATGTGAAGAAATGAATAAATATTAAACTAACTGTTGAAGAGGCCAAAGCCTTGAGGTTGATGAATCCCTCTCCTTGGATAATTTCGACAGACTGAGTCCTCACTTGGTTCTGTTTAAGATGCACAAATTTCGTGATGATTCTAGACAGACCGGTCCACATAGGGTTCAGCATGTTGGAACAATACAAGCAGGTAATGTTAAATTTTCACCTTGATTATGTGAAGGAACGATAAGGGGACAGGTGTCATCTTTTATTAACCAATACAGATAGCCTAATGTACGAGGTCGAAACACCTGACATTTACACAGACAGGTGGGAAGCCTATTTCAAAATTTGTTGGACTGACGTCGAAAATGTATTCCTTCGAATATGGTAGGCCTGTAAAAAGTTGGTAAAGGGGGGGGGG
>JAHWFP010013779.1:0-11137 GCA_023313725.1 Lithobius niger
ACCGACTAAGACTTCAAACGTTAAACGAAATAATTGAAAATTACGCAGTAAGCAATTTTCATATATTTCATTTAACCTTCGAACTATTACTCGGTCGGATTAGCTTGGCGAAAGAGATTGACGTTTGATATCACGACTTCACACGGCCGAAAAACTTGGCGGAAATCCTTAGCAAGTTATGTTTTGGGGTAGATTACTAACTTAACCTAATTATTTTGTTTACAACAATGAACAAGAACACGTGCTCATGTTTTGGCTCATGATGGAAATTTCATGTTTTGGCTCATGATACGAATGTCATGTTTTGGCTCATGACTGGGAATTTCATGTTTTGGCGCATAATTGGGAATGGGGCTAAGAACAGAATAATAACAAACTCGTAATGGAATCGGGCTACTACAATCGCTATCATAGTAAAGAACGCGACAGTATTGTTAAACATAGCGATAATTTACAGTGGTATATTGTTACGATTGACAATAATCTCCTGGGAGAGACAAGTTGCCTTGATTCATCCTGAAACCAAGGTCTGCTGTGATACTATCCGATGGTAAGGCGTCACGTGATAAAGGATTCAGCTGTGGTAGCAAGATGGTTCCTTACACGAGTACGACTGGCGGACTGGGTCGGCTCAAGCGGACATGGAGAACATTTCCACCGGTGCATGCCCATTTAAAGTATTAAAATGCAATCGTTAGTTTTAATAATATATAAGTTTGTTGCAAACTAGAGGTCGACCGAATTTCGGTTTCGGTTTTGGTTTCGGCAACGAAACTGGCAATTTTTTGGTTTCGGTTTCGGTTCTGGTTTTGGCCATGAAGTTATGGCTCAGTTTCGGTTTCGGCCGAAACTGGTTTGACTTGTTTCGGTTATGGTTTCGGTTTCGGCCGAATCCTATGCTGCAGTTTCGGTGAAGCCGAATACTAAATTCCACCTTCCAGCAGTATCCAGTTTCCATAGACTACCTTCCAATCTAGACTGTGTCTTCGAAAAACCACACACTCATGGTTTTTTTATTTTATCCTTGCTTTTGTCTTATTAAAATTGATATTATTCAGGCTAGGTTCTGTTCCGGTTCCGGTTTCGGTAGTGGTTTCGGTTTCGGCCGAAACTGATGTACGGGTTTTGGTAGAGGTTTCGGTTTCGGCCGAAACCGAATTGCCAATTTCGGTAATGAATTAGGTTTCGGCCGAAATTAAATAACTGGTTTCGGTAGTAGTTCCGCGGTTTCGGTCGAAAGTGAAAAACTTGGTTTCGGTCGACCACTATTGCAAACGCAACCGGAATGGCAAGGACCTGGTGGTCACTAACTGCCATCCGAAGTTAAAACAAAAATTAAAAATTGTAAGGTTCAAAAGTTTAAAACGAAGACGGTTGCCCGGCTGCAAAGGAAGGGTTGATGGTATAGGGTTAGGGTCACGAATGCCTTACCACCAAGGTTAGACCTACCAGGGACACAATGGTCCCCAATAGCATCGCCAAACGTGAGGGACGAGTAAGGGGAAAAGCCGCACCATTGTCAATCAATGTTTAAAAAATAAATAAAATAAAATAAATGCATTGCAGTTTAAAGCCTGGCCTAAACCAATTGTCAATCATAATCAAGATAAAATAAAAATAAAAAAGTTCATCATAATAAAAAAGCCATGGTCACCAGGAGAGACATGATCATGAACAAGCGGGCATTATTGGGCATACACCAGTCGGGTTAGGGCTCGTTTATGCAACGAGACCTTCTCGCTCGCCGAAAGCTATTTCCTATAGATAACCGTTATTTATTTACGATTAATTTCCCGTTTCTATTAAATGAATGCGGTAATAGACAACAAATTGAATGTATTATAAATAACAACACGGATAAAGAACAAAGTGCAACAGTCATTTTAAACATTGCTACAACATTGTTGTCATTTCACGCTCTTTCCAAAATTTGCTATTCTCGCTGAAAAAACAGCTCCTAGCAGTGATCAAACGACGGCAGAATAAATAGCTACTCGCAGCGAGAATTCAAAATCCTACATGGCGTCCATTTCGTAGTTATCGAATCGAAGACAAACCTTCGAATGCCAGTATTCAGGAATCTGTACGTCGTCGTGTACTGCAGTAAAAATTGTTTTCTTGTTGTCATAAATCACGCTGTCATGTTCCACGCATCGTACGTCGTGTCGCGAGGAGAAAATTTGCGTCCGCGTTGTTGCCATGGTTACTACGTCTAGACAACTCGAAAGCCGCATTCTCCGACAAAGGCGAGAAGCAGCAAGCAGATTTAGTATTGACCAAGTAAAAACTAGTAAGCGAGAAAATTGTCCTTGGGTAAACGCGCCCTTACAGGCTTCGTGCGAAAACCGTTGACAAAATGCACTGGGGCTATTACTACTGCATATAGCCTACTCTTGTTTTATTTGGTGGGTTGGGTCTTCATTCTCTTCTGGCATAATTAGACCGAAAATTAGATAATTTCTCTAGACGGCCAATAATTTAAAGCATATTATGCACACGCGACTAGGGCATCCAATCCCAGGAAGTATTTGGAATTAGTTTCTTTCATTCTCGGGATCCTGGGATTTATCCCGAAATTACGGAAGTTTTTCACATGACTATCAGCGGCTAAAAAATAATTACACGGAAGAAAGTTTGCTTTCGACACTTCATTATTTAAAATACTCACTCGATGAAAACTAAAGTGCGCAAAAGAAACCAGTTAGTAAACGTGTCCTTTGTTATTTGAAATGATCAACCCTATTTAATAGTTTATGTCAATAGGAATTTGTTGATTTGTTATTTTATAATCTACACATTACCAGCTTTCAGAACTCTTGTGGCTCTTGGACAATAGCCCATAGGAACAACATTAGAACCGAAACGAAAAAAATTCTAGCAGCAAAACTACTTGCCTTACAGTAAAATACGTCAAAAAAAATAAACGTCACCTTAATTTTTCGCGTAGATTAAGCACACAAAAAACTGAGAAGATTCCTTGGATAGAACGTCCCCTGTGTGGTTCCAGCATGTTTAGTGGTTTGGGTGAAAATAGCATGGATTTTGGATGCAATGTAAACAAAATGAATTTTTTTTTTTAATTAAGGAAGCATTTTTTCAAAAAGTGTTCTTGGCATGTGAGAGATGATACATCCAGCTTTACGAATAAAAAAAAAAGGTCTTGATAGAACAAACGTAGCTGGTTCCACATCATTTTGAAAACGTTTTCTTTATTTTAGCAGTGGAGTGTTAGGCCTAACTGGGTTGAAGGCCAAGCTCTTGCTCTTGGTCCGAGAAACCTGATTCCTGGTAATGAGTTATATTCTCCGCATTGTGTAGACTGTGCGGCAGTTATTGCAGCCCGGTAACTATACCCATGGGCAACTGACAAAAAAAAGGCTACGGTAAAAGATCCATACATGGGAGAAGCAGGCCTAAACATTAATCTTCTTCTCTGTGTTTGCGTGGTTTATTCCTGCATGCTACACAAGGTCGACGTATTAGCTGAACAAAAAAAAAAGGCTTCGGCATTTAGAAAACGACACTAGAGCTCATATCCCAATGGAACTCATAGCTATATGAAGGTGGGCAACTAAAAAACGGATCTGGATTCACTAACGAAACGAACTATAATTTGAATACCAATTCCACCAGAGAATAAGTATTGTTTTAACTGTGGGGCTATGTCAGAAAGTGAACACAATTTATCTTTAAAATGTGTGTGTAATTTGTGTATTGCACAGGCGTGCCTTTTTGTTTTCTGTGTTTGTTATATATTTTTTGTCTATTTCATGTGAATATATGCATTTTTGCATGCGTTTATAATTTGTGAAACATGCATACGTCTTGTTAAGGGCGAGACACGTAATGTCTCTTGGATGAACTAGGAATGGAATACAAAATGCAAGTTACAACATATATGCTCATGATACAATGGTCTCTGGATGACGTGCACGATAGTTTCTTACAATTGTTCCGTTAATAAACAACCAACCTCTCTCCATGCAGTGTTTCACTAAAGTTCACTCTGATTGGCCACCACCAACCTAACCCCGAGACATTATTTAAAGGTTCCATTTACATCGGGGCCACCGTGCTCTCACACCCAACAACTGTCGGGCACTACGTTCACACTGCCACCGGTCGTCAGACAGTACAAGACTATATGTCCACTACGCGAAATAATTATTTCGTGGGCTTGGGATCTTCTTACATTATAAACCAAAGTCTCATAGCAGAAATGAAGCAACCGCAACGACGACCACCGGAAGGGGAACAATAAAAACGTGCGAGTGTGTCAATTCTTTGGCATGAAGTTGAAACTGGGACGTTGTTGCCCTGAAAAGAAGTTGAAATTGGCACATTGTTGCCTCGAATAACAATTTGCTCTAACAATTATCCTTCTAACCAAACACCGTGGTAATCTCAAGGGCAAGTATTACATAACGTCATGCACAACTACGAATAGCAAAGAGGAGGAAGGGAAGGAAACCAAGAGAAGAGGGAGAGGACGGGATAAAAGGAGGAGGGGAGAGGGGAAGGAGAGGATTGGCGGAAAGGGGGAGTGTTACACAAACAAAAATCGACTGTTGCAGTGAACGATTAGGCAGCACCGAGCAAATACTGGGAAACAACCACGAGTCAAACAAATCCCTGGGCGAAGTCGGGTACGATGCTAGTGATCACATAATCAGAAATGGGATCCATGGTGTCAGCTGTTCCCCAGGAACGATTGGCTGAGTAATTCCTTAGCATAGTTGGTGTGGTGTTCCCACTGACCACCCTTTTCCTGTGCTATGATGCAATGGGCGTTGTGTGTCACGCATGGTGTTCAATAAAAAGGTTGTGGCAACGTGTACGTGAGATCTAAATCCCCGAGTACGAGTCGTCCTGCTTATTTGCCCGTAAGGCATGATTAGCCATAATTCATGTAACGGTGATTAGTATATTGTAATATACATCACAATGCATTGGGCTTTGCCTGCGTGGGTTCGAATCTCATCCTCGTCGCCATTGTGTTGTGTATTTAAGTATACTGATCGTGGTAACATGACTCAAGGCTAATCATGCCTAAAGGCCAGCTAATGAGGACAACTCATACTCAGGAAATTAGATGTCACGCATCCTTTTTATTGAACGTCAGTGCACGAACACAGGTGAAAAGTGAGGTGGTGCGCCCTCTGCACTGAGGGAGGCTAGTGGTAGCTACTAAAGCTACTAAAGCTATTCAGTCCAACTTGGCATTGGATAGACCGTGGTCCAGTTGAAAGCTTACAAAACTGAGCTCAGATCATTTCGAAGCTTGTAGTAACCGTAACGTTAAGCGTCATGACACTCATTATGCTTACTTTGGCGTTGTAATTAACTTAGTTCACGAGGAAGTGCAGCATAGTACTTTTAAATGACACGTATGCGGTGCGACAAAACCGAGCAACCTGTTCCTCTCATCATGTAAATCGGCAACAAACTGTGATGAAAAAAAAATGGAATGATCCTGATGTTGCTCATAGAATAAGCGACATACAAGACTACAAGTCGCAGTACCGTTCGGACATATTTCACATTGCAAGCCTGTGGAAAGTACAGTAGCAAGCAGCCAGCATTTTATCCTACATGATAAAATGGATTCTTTGACTATCAGGCTGACAATGGCACCACCTGTTGGAAGGGGGTCATATATGAGCATGAAATCAATCAAAAACTCAACGGGTTTTACGCACGTGTCGCTGCAGTTGATGTGGAACGGGATTAATTCTGTGAGTGGGTTGAAAGTAGGGGAGCTGAGTAGTGTGCAAAATTGACAATTATAAACAATTTTTTTATGTAAGGATTTTCGGAAATGGATTCTTTGGGCCCATTTGACGGTATAAAAGTAACTATTAAATAAAAGAAATGATAGCATCCGGAGTTAGCTTGGGAAGCTTATTGCATTCCCCCAGACTTCTTTACAGTCGGCTCAAGTGTGCGTTCAAATTTCTTTCAATTTTAGACCCTGCAAGTCAGCTTGGCAATGAGACTTGATTTCTTAAATTGGAGGATTTTCGAAGTGAATAAATCTACATTATTAAAAACATACGAATGCGTGCGTGCGTGTGTGCGTGTTTGTACGTCTACTCCTCCGGAAGTAAGACCACTATGAAGTTAAACGTAGCGCCTAGCGAAAGATAAACAAATTAAATTTCTAATAGGCCTGTTTTTGTCACTGTAACTTCATTTTTTTGGCTCTCAATTGCGCGAAAATAGTTCTGAAAATTCTTTCGTGACGTCAGAGTTGGCTGAAACATTTTTTTCTGTGAAATTAACCAGAAAAATAAATAAATTTGAAAAAAAAAATACGCATCCAAATGTGACGACATATTATTTGGAGTCAAACTTAGTAAGGCCTATCAGCAAACCGAAATGTAGACCTCAAATGATTGGATTCAACTGGTTGGACGCACAGAAAAGTTGACTGTACGTTACAAAGGCTGTCAATCATTCAGGTTTCTAAGCAACGGAGGCGCGCAGATTGAGCGAACAAAGTAAGCGATTTTCTCCTGTATAGTAAACCATTACAACGTGAGCAAACCCTTTACTATGTACATGCACCTCAGACGTTGCACGCAATGAGGTGAAACAAATGTCTGCAACAACTGCGATTAACATGAGCCCTGATAATCAATTAATACATCGATTGTGTATTTGCTCTGCAGATCAAGTAAGACCATGTGAAGCATGGATCGTCGCCATTAGAGTGAGCGAAGCAAACGATATGGTTGGTGGGTATTAATTTTATGCCGTTCTATGAATCCTCCTTTTAATTGTCCCTGAGAGAGCAGGCTCACTTTTCAGTCCCGGCGGCCGTAAAGAAAGGACAGCTAAGAAGTCCTTACGCACACTGCACACTTTGTAACGGTGAGGGTTCTGGTCCAAAAACCAAGTGAATGCAGGTTCGAATGCCAAGAATGACCTAATTAAAAAAAAAATTATTAGCATTAATTTCAATCTCTAAAGATGAAAACCCAAATGACTGAACCAGAAGTCTGCAAATTATCCCCCAAAGCAAAACAGCGCATTTTTATCCATAATTAGGTGGAGTTGCGCACACAATACAATTACAACCTGAAGAAAAATGAAACTGCAGTACGAAGCTAAATATACAAGCGCACTGGTCTTCAATGCAGTCCCCGGAACCTACGGCTACTACGGGTGTTTGAATGTTTACGACTATAACCTTTCAGTTTGTAACTGTCAAAAATAACGACTGTTTACTTACGAGTCATTGGTTTTCGTTGTAATGTGCAGCAATTAACCCTACACCCCAACTTCCGGGGCCACTTAATTTTCGACGGGCCAGCTACTAATTGTATCCCTAGGGACGTGCACAGGGCCCTGAGAGGACAGGGGAAGCTTACTTTTTTTCTGGGGACCTTTTTTCGTGATTTTTTTTTACGTTTTCTGTACCACTTTCTTAGCCGTAGTATTGTCCCTACTTTTACCTTTTTTGGCCGTTTACACCACTGCTCCAGCAGTTGGTTTTTTTTTCTTTCAGAAAATGGGCAAGCTGCCCCCCCCCCCGTGTGTGCATTTTCCTGTGTATCCCTAACCCCGTCTTCCTCCCCAACCCAAATATCTCCAAACCAAACAAGTTCGAGGTTCAAATTGTTCCATAGTCCAGCTACGTACTTCCGTAAACATAAGATGCAGACCGCACATTTTGTAAACATGATCTACACATTAGTCTAAAAATAGACACATAATCTTTTGGCGTGGAAACTATATATCTAAAATAACAATTGTTTACTTACCAGTGAAAATACGCCAATAATTGCTGTCCCTTGTGCCAACGTACAGCCGCAGCAACAGGAGTTAAAACAGACCATCGTTATCCGCCTGGTCTTTGCGTCGGGACAGCTACTCGGCTACCTGTTGGAGTAATGATTTTTGGAATGAATACAACCTACTTTTGCGTCACAGTTATGCATTATGAAGAAAGTGATCGATGCGTCTGAGTGATGTGCGACACTGCATGTCACTGCATTATCGCAGGACACGCAATGTTGACGCGGTACACGTCAAAGTATATTTTCTATGAATAGAAAGTTGACAGTATTCTTTCCAGTATAATTAGACACAATATTGAAAAGGTTTGCTGTGGAATCCAATTGAGGTTTCATGTCACAGCAGATCGATTCTACAGTATGGGAGGTTAACAGTTGCTGATATTCTACGAAGCGGAAGGCTGTTGCCTATCAAGGTTTACAGTTTCTCATTGGAATTAAATAATTATCATGATAAAAAAGTGCTAAGGTGCTAGACTGAATGCTTCCGTTACAGTGTGTCATGAGTTTATAGACTGGGATGAGTTCTGGTATCTCCGTAATTTGCGGCTCTCCTTAGGGACCAGTTCCACTTTCGTTTTTAATTTTATTTTTGTTGTAGTGATAATAATGATAACGTTTTCGCACTCCAGTCAAGTGGCCCCTATTTTCACTTTTTTTGGGGGGGAAACGTGGGAAAAGGTATGGACTCAGAGAAATTTGTCAGCTCGTGCGTTTTTTATGACTACCATATTTTTTCAACGGTATGGGACGGACGGACGGAGAGGTGCGAAAATAATTTTAAAAACAGTTTACATCAAATTAAATAACTAGTGTACTACAAAAGAGCCTTTTTAAAATCTAAATAGACATTTTTTTTTCTTTTGGGGGGGCTCCTACAACTGGGAGCCGGTAGTATTGTGGCACCTTTGCCACCCTGTCCCTACGCCGCTGCGTAATATCATTGTTTTAACAGAAATACTGTACATGTGTTATGAATTACTCGCTTGTGTTTGATTCAACGTTCGTTGTATGGTAAATGTGATTTACCTACAACGAACGATGACTCATACAAGCAACGTACATACAAGTTTTGATTTAAAGGGATATTCCTCCCAGCGCCATTTTTCTCGATCTACCACATCAACTACGGCCCCAAAAGTCTATTTACTTACCGTTAGTCTTTCCCTTGCTAAAAAACCGTTTTAAAATGTGGCGTCTATGGAGATTTTCTGTTGAATATTGTTAACTATATTTAAGAACGACCCGTCACTAAATGATGCATTGCGCGCTTACAATAATCATGACGTTTCATCTCTGTGTGTACATCTACTAATTTTCTATTAATTACCATGAGATCTAAAATCTAATAGACTAATGCGATAAAAATTAAAATTAATTATTCCAATAGATCGCCGTAGCAAAATTATAAGACACTAGCCTAGAAAATTATAAATCGTGATTTTAAAATACGAGAATCATTTCGGTTTGTGACGACACAATCGTTGACTTGATTCTGTCTCGTGTACTAATCACAAAGCCAACAGAGACAGCAGCTATGCGAGGAACGCAGCTACCACCCCAGCCGACCTTGGCACTGTAATTGCTCGGATGACGATCAGCGCGTAGCTGTAATTTGGCACGCGGAATGTTATAAGGCAGGCCGGGTGTCCCTTTAATGAACAAAATAGTGTCTCGCAGGGTTCTGCGGTAAAGGTCAGCATTGTCAGTAATTAATAAGACAAATAAATAAATAAGTAAAATAATAACAATAAATTTAAGCTCACCGATTATACTCCTGTTCAAGAAAGAGTTTTCCTAAAGCCGACCGCGCACTGAGCGGCCAGGTCGCGCGGCCAGTGGTCGTGGCGGCCAAAAAACACGGCGACGGGCCACGCGGCATTGTCCGTTTTTCATTGATAATTCTCGATCACGTGGTGAAAAATGAACCTGGAGCAAGTATGGTCGCTGTGTGGCCGCTTGCATGCCGGGATTCCAGCGGCCGCAGCGACAAACTGGCAGCTGCGGCCTAGTGCGCGTTGCTGCATACACCGTAAGCATTCTCGTTGGCCGCAGCGACCTGGCTGCTCAGTGCGCGGGCGGCCTTATACGGACAATCCACTGTTATAATAGAAATAAACATATTGTAGATTGCTCGCTTTTGTTCGATACGTTACTCGTTACAACGTGAACCACGAACGATTGATTGAACAGAGGCTAACAAGGTAGAAGTTCTGCTTCAATGAATGGCTCCCAAAACAAAACTTGTTACGGATTCCCGCCAAGCCTTTAAAGTTGCGATATCCTCGAACGCCATGTTCTTTCGACAAGTTAATCCCACCAAGTAATAAGAAGCAGTTCGAAGGTTCAATAAAAAATCTGAAAATTGCTTACTACACAACTTTCAAGTATATCATTGACCGTTCAAAGTCGATGGGAGTAACTAGGCAAATGGGATTAACTTGGCATTTAATATCACGACTTCAAACGGCCGAACACCTTGGCGGGAATCCCTACCAGGATTTGTTTTGGAGAGATATCACATCTTTTTCGTCCAAATTGATAAAATTCATTTATTTTTTAGTAATTATGAAATGAATGATCCGAAAATCCGGATTTACGCTCGTTTTTTAGGAGGCTTTAGTAAAAATTAGTAGGTTTAACATGTGTTTTAGTTTTTGACGAGAATTCAGTTGAAATGGCATTATTTTCCAGTGGAAAAAACAAATTCTTCATGTTGTTGTTGTCGTGCTGCATCTTCACGTCTTCATGTTCATTGTTGTCAGCAAAATATTGTTGTTCATTTTTGCATTATCGAAGTAAAGCATTGTTCGATCCTAGCCTCAGCCACGGCTGTCATTTTCGGAATTAGAAGGGCCATGTGGTGTCTCGTGCTCATGTCGATTGTGGCCTGTCAAAAATCCTGGGTTCCCCGCTGGGATATCTCCAGCTAAATTGCCCCTTTTTCATCATCGTGGGGCAGATAACCCAGTTTGGGTTCGTGCTCCCCAAAAGCATAACATCAAAAACAACCAAATGTCTTAACTCACCCCTTAAATAGTTTTGAAATTGTTCAGGAACTTGAATTTACGTTTTCCCTACAAACCAGCAAAAGGCACGTTCCACGGTTACACTATAGCTAGTTGAAAAACTGAGCTTTACGCGCTGCATGGAAGAATTTTTTTTTTTTTTGAAATTAGCTAATTAGCTAGCAACTAGTAATTGCGCAAATATCAACGCTACCCGCACATTTTTTTTTTCAACAAGAAGCAGTGTCGCTGAAAATGACTTTTGTGTTGTCAGGCGACCGAAGTCTGCCGGTCACACAAACTTTCAGCATTTTCTGTCATATTGTTAGT
>JAHWFP010013784.1:8239-31987 GCA_023313725.1 Lithobius niger
GTTGCATACAGTTGCCTGCAGGCAACAGCTGACTAAACGCGAAAAAAGTAAGTCCCAACTCGCGCTGCAAGCTTTGTGAGGGGTCCCCGGGGACCCCGAGCAAAGCGAGCAGCAACAGCCTAGTGGTCAGCGTCCTCGTCTCCAAACCCTGCAAATGCTGGTATCAGAAATTAATTCATGCATTTAAGGGTTAACCAGTTTAACCAGGTTAAGTGGAAAAATAGAACGGCCAGTCATCTTTACCACAAATGGATTAAACGATTCGCGTGCATTCAAGTTACATACGCTATGCCTAGGCTGTATCATGCATGGAAAAAAACACAGGAAAGAAGCCTAAAAACAGCTGAAGGATAAACAAAAAAAAGCCGCGGGAAAAGCTGCAGAAAAAAGCCAAATTATTTTGTCGTATTTTTTTTTCGTGTTGTTGTTGATATAGGTTAGGTTAGGTTGTCAGTTGACTTAAGCTGATACGAATTTCCTCATGTAGTGTAGGAAGTTTCACCAAGAAGCTTATTTTCGGTTGCATTCGTAATACAGAATCCATAGTTCACAGTGACTACAAACTAGGAATTTAGGAAAAACTTATCTGCATATAAAAAAATCGAGGTAAAACTGGAAAAGCTTGTAAATAAAACTAATGTGAAAAATGATCTAGATGAAAAAAAAAACTCGTTGTAAAAAGTCGTTACTTGAGAAATTATACCATGCGTGGTGAAATACGAGCCACGGTAATTGCCCTAATCAACCTAATACAATAATAATAACAAAACAAAACAAAAATAACGAAAATAAATTTTTTCATCCCCAGACACTTTTTTCCAGTACTTCCCCATACGTTTTTACTGTAAACATTTTTCGACAAACTTTTTTCCTCATCGGACTTTTTTATATCTGTTCAAATAGGATAAGTTTTTAAAATTAATATTATTATTACTAAATTGAAATGGCTTGAGTTGGCATGTTTCCAAAAAGCAATTAAGCACACAAACATTGACGAACGTCTTATTTTTTGTAGTCGACTGGGCCGTAACTGTTTCAAGCCTATTTGGACGCCTTGCCAGGACCGGAGTTCTGCGTGTGTGGATCCCGGTAAACTAAAAAAAACGTAGTTTATAGAAAAACTTATATTAGTTTTAGTTAGGTTAGGTTAGGTACCCTGGTTAGGTTCACTTTAACCAGGGACGTAAAGGTTTAAACGTTAAAGGTTAAACCTTTACGTCCCTGCTTTAACACGCTGAAGGCCTAGTTTTCAACGAATTCACCGGGACCTGAGTCTTTATAAACTGGATCCCGTCACAGCCACAGCCTTTTTTTTTTATTATTCTACTCTCAAACTAAGTGGCGGAGGGTGCATTTGACGAAATTTCTGGTTCGTTCTGCTCTGACCATCGCTGGCCATAGACGCGAGCGACAGAGTGCCCGGATGTTCGTGGCGTAGTAGCGTGTGAATTGGTGATCACTATGGCAAAATGTTAGCGCAAAATAGTTAACAATCAAACTGAAAGTTTGCATGAGCTTTCTCAAGACATTAAATAAGCAGGTCGTGCCAATAATTGTTGTAGTAATTAGGCGGAAGGTATTTTAAACTTAAGTTTTTGTAGAATCGGTAGGCTCGGCAATGCTACGGAGGAAGCGGCAGGCGCAGCTTGCCACTGGATGGAGCAGCGCTTCAAACTGGACGCGCTGTCGCGATATGTTGCATATGCCGTGTACATTTTAGCAAGTAACGTGAAACTTCAATCATATAACCCCGTTTTTTACGGCACGCTTGACGTTTTTTGTTGGTAATCCGTGTACCTCTTTTACGGCTATGGCGTCGCGCTACAAAGGTTTTTACATGCAGTAGATTGTTGCTGGAGCCTCTGCTTACATCGTCTGCTATGCAGATGATGTTGCAGTATGGTTTGTGGGTGATGTGCTGGAGCTGGTAACGGAGCAGGCGCAGAAGACCCTTAACAATGTCCAGCGTCTCCTTGGTGAGCGTAGTCTGCTATTAGCTCCAGCCAAAACTGAGGTTGTAGTGTTTGCAAAGTACACCAGGGTGGCACTTGATCATGTACGGTTACAGGTAGGGGATCAAAATGTAAGACCTAAAGCACAGGTTAAGTACCTAGGTGTAATTTTAGAGGCAACTTTAGACTAGTCACAGAATGTTGCAAGGGTGAAAGACAAACTGCTTGCAAGGAGTGCGGTGTTAAAGGCGCTGTGTGCAGGTAGTCATGTCAAGAGAGGAGTACTGTTGGCAGTGCACAGGACTTTTGTTCGATCAGTGATGGATTATCACCTCCCGTTTCTAGTGACTTCTAAAAAACACCTAAAGGTGCTACAGGTTGCAGTCAATGAATGTCTGCGTGCGGTTTCGGGATGTATTGCCTCTACCCCTGTACTATCACTGTGGGTGGAATGCGGAGAGATGCCTGTGGAGTATAGAGCCAAAGAGCTTCTTGTTGCACTTTGCCTGCGTAATCTAAGTCGGGGGAAAAGTGACCCGGTTGGCAGGATTCTGGGAGACTATGGGAGACTATAGGAGGACACATAAGATCAAGATGGCTGCCGCGTGCAGTCGGTGTTTAGAAGAGCTCGTGAATTTAAAAGAAATCATCCAGTGCTGCCCTTCACAACTTTTAACTAACAGTGTGGTGAAATTGCTTAGACACTTGTGAAGAAGTGTAGGAAGTAGAAAAAACCAACAAAATTGATGTAATGTGGACAATCCAGTCGGGACCACACAAAAAAAGAAAATCAAACAGAATGTTACGTTTCGGGCCTACTGTGTGTCCCGTTTTCAAGCAGTAAAATGAAAGCTGCAAAGCTATATCAAAATAACACGATACACTCAGGGTAAATCCAAAGAAAGAAAAAACAAACAAACAAACAAACAAATAAATAAATAAATAGAGTTCACGAGTTCACTGAGTTTATATTTAATCACTGCTGATTGGAAGAGAGAAACACAGGATTCATGCTTTTGACCAAAGGCATCGTTTATTATTTGGTTTTTAATCATTTTGTGCCAAAAAAAAAACTAGTATGTTTTTAGTACTTTTTATGTTAATTCTTTTCCTACCTGATCTGGCGAAGCTTCATTTTGACATACCATACTATTGCTCTTACAGGGCAGTGAAATAAATAAATAAATATACAAATAAACACTTAAAATATTTTTTCAAAATAAATAAACGACCTTGAAATACGTTGAATTTATGCTTTGCCTTTTTTGTGGATCATATCGTGTATAAATATAGTACCAGAAATAATACATTTTTTTTAGTTCAGTTCAAACATTCAGGGGCGTATCGAAGACAAAACGAAAGGGGGGGGGGGGGGAGGCACCCAGGGAGCGTCAAGGCTGAATGAAAATTTTCCCGAAAAAAATATTTATAACTTTTTTTTTGCTATTTCACGGTTTTTACCCGTCATTTTACTAATGCTTTTTTTATACCCCATTTTTCGTAAATGGCCTTCTTTTCCAACTGAGATCCAGTTTTCTCGTACCCTCTCCACCCCGCCCCCCCTCCCCATCATATTTTCGGACTACAAACATGTAATAAGTTACTCAAGCGTCTTGTATTTGTCCGTAATTTAATATTACATAAAAGTAAAAGCAGAATGCTAATCCATGCATGTACGACGTTGTCGTCGTTTTGGATGATTAAAAGTTTTTGAATGAAAATGGATGGAATGTTATGGGCCCTTTTTTAGATATAGGCCCTTTAATAGTGCATTCGTCGAAATGCATGATCGTTGTAGGTTTAGCGACGCATCCGCAGATCAGTCATGGCAATGATTAGCTCAAACTTGAGCTGCACACAAACAACAATGATCTATTCATAGTTACCATTATTAAATTTGTAAACTTTATAATAAATCCGGAATGTTAAGCTACCTTTTTATTGACTCCGAAAGTATACATACGAAAACAGGGCCGACTTTACGCTTTACTTCTGCATTGTGCGAACACGTGCCAGAGATAGCCTCTAAGCATGCGTTTAGGCAAGCACACAAAAACAGGCACGTAGACCTAATTTTAACCTTAAAATGTAAATTACGAACTAAGTCATAAAAGTCTTTTTATTTTATAGTAAGGTAAAAAATATAGTAAATTTTTATTTTTGTTTGGTATTTTTTTACGCAGTGTCTGTAGGCCCGGTTGGGCTGTAACTGTTTCAAGCCTATTTGGACGCCTTGCCGGTACAGTGTACGGTCCTAACTACCTAACGAGCAGCTAGCTACCGTAGCGGGGTTATGCACCCCATTCAACACACGTGAGTTCAGTAACAACACCAGGTTGCAGTAACAGAGAATGAGTGTGTGCTTCCTGTAAGCACACCCCCTAAATTAGATCAACAGGCGGATAAGATACTATATACAATAGAGAGCCGCTAGGGGCGTACAAATAGACATGACGGACTGGCCTCCATTACGGAGGCAAAACCTCGAACACTCCAGTCACCCCCAAGAAAATGGAGAGTGACTAGTATGATAATTACTACTCTCATAATTGGCTTAAACAAAGAAATGTATAATAAAAGTTACAAGCCATATCCCCCCCTGCAAGTAAATAACAAGTTACTACAAAAATTATTTTCTGCAACAAAAAAAATAGAAAACTATACCAAAGACTCGAACCAGCAAGTCTAACACTATGTACAACTCCAAAATTCAAAATTTCGAAGAAAAATAGTTTTCTTGTTAATAAAACACTCAAAACACTTTAAACACTATTACATACACACAAACTATGCCTCGAACCAAGCCGAAGGAAACCAAGAAAAAATGGCCCACCCAAATGTCACCACAACCCAGTCCACCTACAAATCCAATTTCGGCAGCCTCCGTCGCACACGCGCTGAACGCCGCACAGGAGCATCAGAGGACGACACGGGTAAGGTAGGCAACTTTGGTAACATGACAGCCGGGGGGAGAGGGGGTTTATCGATGATACATCGTAAACTAGGACGAGACGCACTCACTTCCGGAGAAAGAAGTGGGGGCAAATCAGAATCATCACCCAAACCCTTGGCTGTCGGTCCCACACATTTCTGTGGCGTCAGAACTGGCATCTGTGGCGTCAGAACTGGCATCTCCCGATCACGTGACGATGGCCAAATTTTCGTTCTGGATGTAGACGGAATTTCCATCGAATGACGATTTCCAGGAGATGCACCTCCCGAATCTGCACTTGCTGACTGTGCTTTCAGTCTTTCCGCTACAGAACTCGAAGAATCCGGCAAAACATCCTGCCTTGGACGTGAAAAATTTTCAGGATCAGGCGTGTCGTTTGACAAAATTTGCGCCCGCAACATGTCAGCATGTCGCAGAACAGTTCTGTCACCAAGAAACACTCGAAATCGGGCATTTGAATCCTTCGAAACAATAACGCCTTCTTGCCAACGTGATGGACAATTTGGTCTTGTATCACGACTATAGACAGCTTCACCAACCTCAAAAGATAGTTGCGTCTTATGTCGAGTTGATTTCAACATATGTTCATTGGCTTTCTGTACAGTGTCCGCTGTCGATGGTACCATCAAACTTAGCCTCGTCCGGACATTGCGATTGAACATAACATATGCTGGAGACATTTTAGTTGTCGAATGTGGCGTACTTCGTGACATTATCAAATAGTTATTCAGTGCCTGCTCTACACTTAAACCTTGTTTAACAGATGCTTTTAATGATCGTTTCATTGACTTTACACCCACCTCAGCTAATCCATTCTTTTGAGGCCGATATGGAACGATGGTCGAATGTCGTATGCCATTCTCTTTACAAAATTGCTGGAATTGCGAACTACAAAATTGGGCGCCATTATCGCTTACAATATGGCGAGCTAGCCCAAATAGTCCAAAAATTTCCTGCAAATACGAAATAACACTTTCGCTTGTGGTTTTCCGCATGATCTTAATGAAAGTGTACTTCGAAAATGCATCTACCACAATGAAAACATACGATTCTTCCAAGGCCCCGCAAAATCAATGTGTAATCGGTGAAAAACACCCAATGGACGTTCCCATGCATGCTTTTTACCCTGCTTATCACCATCTTTTGTCAACTGGCACGAACTACATGTTTTAACAATATTTTCTAAATCACGGTCAATATGAGGCCACCATACCCGAGATCTAGCAAGAGCTTTGATACAAACAATCCCAGTATGGCCCAAGTGCAACTCAGTAAGCACTTGTTTTCTCAACACCTCTGGCACTACGAGGCGTGTGCCCCAAAATAACGCATTTTGATCTAACGACAACTCTAATTTCCTCTTGAAAAACGATTTCAATGCCTCGCTATCCACCTTGTCAGGCCAGCCATCTCTTGTATACCTCATGACAGTTGCCAAAACGGGATCAAGTCTAGTACATTTTCCAGCTGTTCTGGCAAAGTGGGTAATGTGTTGATTGTTTCCAAGTTCAAGACTCTCCAACCTGGGACCTGCATGGAAGGTGGAGTATAAGGATTCGGCATCCTTGACAAATAATCTGCAGTCAAGTTAAGCTTGCCCGGGATATGTTGCAACTCAAAAGTGTAACCATTTAAATACAGCGCCTACCTTTGAATTCGGGCGGCCGCCATAACAGGGATGGACACTCTGCTTCCAAATATCCACAGGAGAGCTTGTTGGTCTGTTTGCAAAACAAACTTCCTTCCATAAAGGTATTGATGAAATCTTTTCACCCCAAATACCACCGAAAGCGCTTCTTTATCAAATTGGGCATAGTTAACCTCCGCCTTACTCAAGGCCCGCGAAACAAATGCAACCGGCCTGTCCTCACCACTCGGTAGTGTATGAACCAAACTAGCGCCCACACCTACGGGGGACGCGTCACACACGAGTTTGAGCGGTAAGTCCGGGTCGTAGTGCATCAGAACGTTTGCCTTAAGAAAAGCCTCCCTGGCCTCTTTTACAGCGTTCGAACAGTCAGTAGTCCATTCCCACTTGACTTTTGGTGACAACAGCCTATTTAGGGGAGCTAAAATAGTGGCTAGATGAGGAACGAACCTTGAATACTGATTTATAAAGCCCAAGTACGACTTCAATTCTTGACTGTTTGAGGGGTCAGGAGCCAATTTTATCGCACTAAGCACTTCTGGCTGATTTGAGATTCCATGTTTATCGAGTTGGAAACCCAAGTACTTAATACTAGTCTGATTAAGTTTGCACTTCGACTTCTTGACTTTCACGCCGTTATCCTGCAAAGCCTGCAAGACACCCAGAAGAGTTTCATCGTGCCCTTTCCCCTTGCCTGCAGCAAGGATGTCATCCACGAAGGGTGACGCTAAAGGAATATCTTTTATGACACGTTCGATTTGTTTCTGAAATATTCCCGGGCTACTAGCAAGGCCAAACGGAAGTTTTTGCCACTGAAACAACCCTTTACAGGTATTAATTGTTAAAGGTGCTTTAGAGGCCTCGTCTAGCTCAATCTGCAGGAAAGCGTCGCTTAAATCAATGATCGAAAAAGTGTCACACCCCGCCAATTTGCTGAACAAATCTTCAGCTCTAGGTACAGGATGATATTCTATCTCGAGCTGTGGATTTACAGTGCCGGAGTAGTCACCTACAATCCGGACACTACCATCAGGCTTAAATACCAACACAGTGGGCGTGGCCAAAGGGCTACAATCCACTAGCTTCAGAATACCTTCCTTGACTAGCCTATCAAGTTCCGCCTCGACTTTCCCTCTAACTGCGAGAGGTACAGGTCGGGGCCTGCAGTACTTGGGCACTGCATCAGGCTTCAACTTAATTTGAGCTTTAAAGTTTCTGAAAGTTCCCAAACCCGGTGAAAATAGGTCCGGAAAACGTTCAAAAATGTCTGTTTCCGAAATCGTATTTACTTGGCTGCGTGTGACACTTCGTACTTCGGTATTAGCAGCTATAATATTCTTTCTGAAAAATTGCTTTATACCCTCATCTAAAGCCTCCAGCCACACTTTACCCATTACTGGTTTGTGATCACCTGGATAAATTATGGCTGTAACCTTTGCATTTTTACCATGTATGGCTACAGTCAATTCACATTTTCCCAACGGTTTCGTGATTCCCCCGTCCCAAAAACGAAGATAAATCCCGGCCGGTTTTAAGGGTACATCTGAGAAGTAACTGCGATACCATTTCTCAGGCAAAAGAGTGAGGCCAGAACCGCAATCGGCAGCTAAAGTCAGCCTATGTCCGTTTATTGTTGGAGACAAATTCCAATCATCAGCCCTAACTCTAGTAAAGTTAACAATTGTAATGGGAATTACAGTATCTACTTCTAAATCTGAATTTGGACTTAAATTACTGTCACTAGATTCCCCTTGTTCCGTTTCAGAATCAGACGATTCCTCCACCATGTTTGCTCTTTTAGAGTACTTATGACTCTTACTTTTACTTTGGGCACGACCTTTTTTAACAAAAGGCTTTTTAGCGCTGGAAGGTTGCTCGTTTTTCCTTCGGCAAACCCTTGACAGGTGTCCTACTCTTTGACAGACTGAACAGTTATGTTTCAGGTATTTACACGAGCTTTTTACATGACCTTGGTAACCACAACAATAACAAGAGGGATCTTGGGACTTTTTGATCTGTTGTTTAGGCCTACTTGTTGTGACCTTATGGGTCGACACTCCTTGAAAGTGCGAAACATTTTTTCCCGCTGCTTCCTGAGCCAATGCCAATGTGACGGCACTCGTAAAAGTAACCTTGTCTGGATCCTAAGCAAGAAGTTTAAGTTGTATATCACTAGATCTTAAACCAGCTATAAAGCGGTCTCTCAACATTATTTCAAGATCCGTACCATTAGCAACACTGTAGTTGCATTGCAAAGTCAATTTTTTAAGTTCCGTGACATAATTAGCAATAGACTCTGAGCTAGCTTGATCGCGCTTTTGAAATGTGACTCTCTCACATAAGTAATTAGTCTTTGGACACAGACTGGCTTCAAGCAATTTATTTATTTCAGTCAAAGACTGAGTCATTGGTGCGTTAGGCGCACATAAATTTCGTAACAACGCATAGGTTTTTGCGCCTATGTTTGTTAACAAAATTCCTACTTGCTTATCTACAGGTACGTCATACGTAGTGAAATTGATGAGCACTCTTTCGAAATACAAGTTCCACGGCTCGACAGCAGGGTCGAACTCGCTAAGTCTTTTATGCGAAAAATTCGCACCTGACGAAGCGTTTGTGGGAAAAGTGGGGTGGGGAGGGGGAGGGGAGTTTTGATTTCCACCCGCATTTTGCCCCGTTCCACTCGTATTACCAGTTTGAGGCATGACTAGATCACTAGCGTCCTCAAATTCACTATTTTCTGATAATACTGATGTATTTAATTCCAGAGTTTCGTCAAAAGTTCCACTAAACTCAGTCGCGGTTTTTCTTACTGGGTTGCTCTTAAATTCAATTTCTTCGTCGCTCATATAACGACTGAGAAAAAATTAAACTAATTCAAGTAAAAATTCTCACTAGAATTCCTTTTAAACCCAATTTAAACCAACTTTACTTTTGTAAATCCAGCCACTTGCTAAAACTCTACAAATTATTTCACCTCAAAATGCAAAAAAAAATACAGTTTTAAATTTTGTAAATTGCTTAGCGCAAATCGTTTGTGCAATTGCCCAGAAAAAAAATTACCCAGATAATGGTCGCACAAATTATCGTGGAATTCTTTTAAATTGCTTAATATTTGCTACAATTTACCACTACTTTAATAATAAACACCATTATTAAGTTTCTAGCACTGTAATTTGCTACATACACTTCTTAGCCGTTTTTAGTTTGCAAGCAACACACTTTTGATAACCGTAACCGACTAGGTTACTCTTAAATAATTGCGTCAAAATTATTTAATAATTGCTGTATTCATGCGACTCTGTCTTAGCAGATGCCAAAAACCCTCCGCAGCGGCAACGCATGCGTCGTATTTGTTTCAAAATGTTACAAAATACTTGAATAAGGGCGATTCGCTACCCAGGTAAACCTTGAACGGTATAAAAGTGGTTTGGTTTTTTAACTTCCAAACCTTAAAACACTACATGGATCACACTTAACCGTTCTACTAAATTCACAGAACCCAGTTTACGACTTGATGACATGCGTAAAAACGAGTGCCCCATAAATTTGATGGCGTGAATATAGCCCCACGTTTTACACAAATTTGCAAACTTTTCACCACATAGGCTACTCATAAGTGTTTACTCAAAAATTTGTAACTTTATACATAATAAATTGTTTTAACATAACAATTTAAACACTCACTTTAGCGTTGTAGCCTAATTTTTACGCACCCGTAAATAATTTTTTTTTACTGCTACAGCTAACTATTTTACTCTGAATTTACGTTTTTAAACCTGTAAATTCCACACATTCTTGGCACTTATTGTGCAAATGACAAGCTTTTACTGTTAAGCTATTTTAACACACTGCAATTTACTTTTTTGAACCTGTAAATCGCCAACATTAGTACGAAAATGTACAAATAACTAGTTTTTTTACTGGTTAAACCTTTTTTTTTTAAACATCAATTTCTTTTTACACAGAAAGAAAATGGCTCACTCGTATCCAGTTTTCCACCATAAAGCCTCAAATTGCTTACGTAGCTTACAGCTAACGCACACTCACTAGAATGGCGCAAACACTCTAGGATAAAAAAATAACCCTATTTTGGCAATGGCTAGGTCACTGAATAACTAACTAAACAACCTTTTTACTAGACATTCGCCCCCGACTGTCATGTGTCAGAAGCTTCACGTTACTGAATTTCCAGTTTTTTTTTCCACATTTGTCCTTAACCGGGAAATATCTCCAGCGGCCACGGACACCAAACACCTTGCACTCATATGAGCCTGAAGCAGAGAGTTCCCAAAGTTTCCTCGGCCGATGAAAATCTCCGAGCGCTGTCCCTTCAGTTCTCACACAGCAGACGAGTCTGCATACAAGATTTTGGCTACGAAAACCCACCAACCGGTTCTCAGTGTAATCGATACTCTGGTCGGCAAATTGAAGGAGTTTTCCTAATTTACTAGAAATTCAATGGTCTAAATTAAAAATTAAACCATTTTACCACCCTCGTTCGTCATTTACAGTGTACGGTCCTAACTACCTAACGAGCAGCTAGCTACCGTAGCGGGGTTATGCACCCCATTCAACACACGTGAGTTCAGTAACAACACCAGGTTGCAGTAACAGAGAATGAGCGTGTGCTTCCTGTAAGCACACGCTCATTCTCTGTTACTGCAACCTGGTGTTGTTAGCACACCCTTTTATTAGATCAACAGGCGGATAAGATACTATATACAATAGAGAGCCGCGAGGGGCGTACAAATAGACATGACGGACTGGCCTCCATTACGGAGGCAAAACCTCGAACACTCCAACCGGGACCGGAGTTCTGCGTGTGTGGATCCCGGCAAACTAAAAAAACGTGGTTTATAGAAAAACTTATATTAGTTTTAGTTAGGTTTGGTTAGTTTAGGTTAGGTTAGGTTAGGTACCCTGGTTAGGTTCACTTTAACACGCTGAAGGCCTAGTTTTCAACGAATTCACCGGGACCTGAGTCTTTATAAACTGGATCCCGTCACCGGGACCTGAGCCACAGCCTTTTTTTTTATTATTCTACTCTCAAACTAAGTGGCGGAGGGTGCATTTGACAAAATTTCTGGTTCGTTCTGCTCTGACCATCGCTGGCCATAGACGCGAGCGACAGAGTGCCCGGATGTTCGTGGCGTAGTAGCGTGTGAATTGGTGATCACTATGGCAAAATGTTAGCGCAAAATAGTTAACAATCAAACTGAAAGATTGCATGAGCTTTATCAAGACATTAAATAAGCAGGTCGTGCCAATAATTGTTGTAGTAATTAGGCGGAAGGTATTTTAAACTTAAGTTTTTGTGGAATCGGTAGGCTCGGCAATGCTACGGAGGAAGCGGCTGGCGCAGCTTGCCAGTGGATGGAGCAGCGCTTCAAACTGGACGCGCTGTCGCGATATGTTGCATATGCCGTGTATATTTTAGCAAGTAACGTGAAACTTCAATCATATAACCCCGTTTTTTACGGCACACTTGACGTTTTTTGTTGGTAATCCGTGTACCTCTTTTACGGCTATGGCGTCGCGCTACAAAGGTTTTTAGATGCAGTCGATTGTTGCTGGAGCCTCTGCTTACATCGTCTGCTATGCAGATGATGTTGCAGTATGGTTTGTGGGTGATGTGCTGGAGCTGATAACGGAGCAGGCGCAGAAGACCCTTAACGATGTCCAGCGTCTCCTTGGTGAGCGTAGTCTGCTATTAGCTCCAGCCAAAACTGAGGTTGTCGTGTTTGCAAAGTACATCAGGGTGGCACTTGATCATGTACGGTTACAGGTAGGGGATCAAAATGTAAGACCTAAAGCACAGGTTAAGTACCTAGGTGTAGTTTTAGAGGCAACTTTAGACTAGTCACAGAATGTTGCAAGGGTGAAAGACAAACTGCTTGCAAGGAGTGCGGTGTTAAAGGCGCTGTGTGCAGGTAGTCATGTCAAGAGAGGAGTACTGTTGGCAGCGCACAGGACTTTTGTTCGATCAGTGATGGATTATCACCTCCCGTTTCTAGTGACTTCGAAAAACACCTAAAGGTGCTACAGGTTGCAGTCAATGAATGTCTGCGTGCGGTTTCGGGATGTATTGCCTCTACCCCTGTACTATCACTGTGGGTGGAATGTGGAGAGATGCCTGTGGAGTATAGAGCCAAAGAGCTTCTTGTTGCACTTTGCCTGCGTAATCTAAGTCGGGGGAAACAGTGACCCGGTTGGCAGGATTCTAGGAAACTATGGGAGACTATAGGAGGACACATAAGATCAAGATGGCTGCCGCGTGCAGTCGGTGCTTAGAAGAGCTCGTGAATTTAAAAGAAATCATCCAGTGCTCAGTAAGTAGCTGTAATAATAGTTACCACGTCGGATGTCGGAACATTACCTCTGATAACTTTCGGAAAATGGGTAGCAAAAAGCAGTCATGGAAATACGGTATTCAGTTTTCTACCGCCAGCCTAAATGCTTCGCTGATTGCTGAACCCCCGTTAAACGACAAGGAAAATGGGGCTGACCACACGAGTCGACCCCCGCTAAAGCGTCGTCCCATTCGCCAGGTCACGGAGAGGGTAGCCCAGGTCACAGGTGGCAAAGGGGCCATCCACAAAACGACTCCTCGGCGCATTACTGGAACTGAAAATAAATCCTTCTCTGGAGATGGAACTAGTTACAGTTTGTGGGATACGTCAGTTGATTGTAGTAAATGTAAATCTCCTGTTACCATGACAATTTGTGGGTCAAGTAGCTGGAAAGGTAATGGCCTCAAAATTATCACGAACGATTCCAGTGTATTATGCGCAGCTTGCTCCACATCATTTGCGGCTGCTCACTCTACTGCTGAGAGCGTCGCCCAGTTGCTAGCTACTCAAATCGAAGCTTTTAAAAAACAAATTATTACTGAATTTACAGCTAAGACGAACATATTAATGGATGGGTGCATCGAGTCATTGAAATTGCCACACACACACCAATAAACGTCGCACATGCGAGCAACTCAAATGAAATTGCTGGAACTCATTCAGAAACTGTCCCTCCATCCCTGGGGGCAAATTGTGTAGACCACGAGCGAAGTTGGAGTGACGAAGTCAACGACGATGACCTTTTCAAGAAGTGCTTCCAAGAAAAAGGAGTAGACGGAAAACAAACACGGCAAATGAAAACATCAACAAACAAGCACGTGCTGGAAGCCCAAACAATATTACTATAGAAAGTGAGCAAAAACGAGCCAAGCTACGCTGCTAAAACAGCCTTTCCCACTAAACACGCAACTGTATCAAATAAAAGTAACTTAAATGAAACTAACCAACAACCTCAAGAGAATAAACGCTTACCACTGGGGAAAACGACACGCCGAAATAACCCACCTATTATTGGAACATCCAAATCTGGCATCCTAAAGGCTGTCCAACCGTATTTTAATAAAGTCAAGAGGCTGTTTGTTAGTAGACTCGATCCATCAATTGACCCAAAAACCTTATCCCAAACGTTTGAGCCCAGAGGTGGATACAAAGTTAACTGTATACAACTAAAAACCAAATTTCCAACGTACTCATAATTTTGTATTGAGACTGATGAGAAAAACTATGAAACCCTTCTAAATTCAGAGAAATGGGACGAAGGTGTAATTGTGCTGCCATTTTATGGACGCCCTAACAGAAGACCTACGGCTGATCGTGATGGTCGATCACAACTGATCTCCGTCTAATTCACGTATACTACTAACAACACAGCCGAAAACGACTGTGTGATGAAAGAACACAAGCTGAAATGTGCTTTCTGGAACGTGAATAGGATTCTTGACAAGATTACCGAAATTCGTGCAACTATTGCCTCTGAAGAGTATGACATTGTTGCCATTGCAGAAATCTTCTTACAAAAGGACAACTCTGACTCTCAAGTGCACATTCTACACTACAACATGTATAGAAACGACCGCACTGGCAAAGGTGGAGGAGGTATACTGATTTACGTCCGCACTAATCTTTCCAGCTGTAAAATTATTGATTTAAATTGTCCAGCTGGCAATAATTGGGAAACCTCCTGGGTTCGAATTGCTGTTTATGGTCAAGAGTGTGTCACTCTTGGTTTCTGTTACAAAACTCCAAAAATCCCTGCCGAAGATGAAATTAATTTTCAAAATGCCATCCAACAACAAATTGGCTCTCACATGACATCTACTGTTATTATCTGTGGTGATTTCAATTACCCAGATATCAACTGGACATCCAGCCATCCAGTTGCCCATGCTCAGAATTCCAAAGCTTTCATGGACCTCCTGGCTGATTATAATCTCACCCAATTAATTAATAAACATACTAGAATTCGTTCTAACCAAAAACCATCCACTCTTGACTTACTGCTCACCAATAATGATAATGCATTTGACTGGAGTGACACTATTCCACCCATTGGTACAAGTGACCATTATGGCGTCACATGGCAACTGACTTTAGTAAGTAACCCTAGACACGAAAATGCACCAAAAAGAGACTATTTTAATACAGACTACGAGCTGCTCAATAGTATTTTTGAGAAAGTTGACTGGTGTGATCTTCTCGACGAGGCTAACGTGGAAAATCAGTGGTCTATCTTTCACTACAATGTAGTTAACTGCATCGAACAACTTGTCCCTGCGTTAATCCCGAGAGCTCAACAATCTCCTGCTTGGCTAAAAAAAAAAGGCCTGAGAAAGAAAATTAAACTGCGAAATCATCTCTGGATAAAGTGAAAGCAGGAACCAAGTGAAGAAAACAGATCCAATTTCAACAATCTCAGAAATAACATTGTTAATGACATCAGAAATGCCAAGAAAACATATGAAGAATACATTGCTGACAAGTGCTGTAAAGACCCAAAAGTCTTTTATAAATATGCCAAAAGCAAAAAAAAAAAGGATACCATCACATGCCTTAGACTGGAAAACTAAATCACCGCTGATCCACAAGAAATTGTTAATGTCTTTGGTAAAGTCTTTGAACAGGTAAATGATACCCCTGATGTTGATTATAAATCCTTCCGAGCCCAGTGCAATAATGCTGATAAGGTCCTGATCCGTGAAATGGATATTCGCATAATATACTTGTTAACCTTGATCCTGGTAAATCTCAAGGTCCTGACGGCATCCACCCTGCAATCCTGAAAAATTGTGCTGCTAATCTCTCTAAGCCACTTAAAATTATTTTCCAATCTGTGATCGATTCTGGTAATTCTCCTTCTGCATGGAAGTGTGTTAACATCGTCCCTGTCTGTAAGAAAGGTTCTCACCTCGATGCAGATAATTACAGGCCTATCAGTCTAATTCCTGTTGTTGCAAAAGTTTTTGAAAAAAATTATTTTAAACCATTTACAGAGTGAACAATTGCACCAAAACAAAAATCCACACCAACACGGATTCACCAAAGAAAAATCCTGCAATACTAGCTTGCTAACTGGAATCACTGCATGGAAAAGAAACCTGGACAGAAACATTCCAACTGATGTCATTTATACAGACATCAAGAATGCTTTTGGTTCCGTCCCTCATTACCAACTGTTATCCAAACTTAAATCTTGTAACCTTAACCCTTATATTTACAACTGGATTTGTGACTATGCTTCCAATCGTTACCAAAGGGCCACTTTCAGAGGTAAATACTCAAACTGGTTCAAACAGAAAAGTAAGGGAATCATTCAAGGTGCAAACCTTAGTGCATGGCTTTTCAGTTAATTTGTAGAGGATATGCCAGAAGGTCTGAGTAGCAGCATTCTCATGTATGCAGATGACGTAAAGCTTTACCACAAATCAGATACTATTGAACACTGTGAAACTCTGCAACAAGATGTTCACAAGTTAGAATCCTGGGCACTTGACAATGGCATGTGCTTCCACCCTTCCAAATGTTTCGTTCTACGTATTGGAAAAAAAAACGTGCTGCAGGCTTCACTTATTCTGTTGCCAACCAACCAATTTCTCAAGTTGACTCTGTAAAAGACCTTGGAATTATTATCGCTGTAAAAGACCTTGGAATTATTATCGATAATCAACTCAACTTCACTTACAAACTGAGCAAGTGTGTAAGGACGCCCGCAAAATGTTTTTCGCATTACGTTCAGCTTTCACCAACTGGAATGCTGACATCACACAGAAATTACATTTAACCTTCATCCGTCCGAAAATTGAATATTGTATACAGGCATTGTCCCCATATTACGAAACTGACAAACATAAAATCGAGAAAGTTCAAAGAATGGTTACTCGTCAGTGCAAACAGTTAAAGCAAGTTCCTTATGCAGATCGACTTAAACAGTTGGAGCTTCCTACTATGCAGGAACGGAGAATAAGATGTGATCTTATTTTAACATACCAAATCTTAAATAAATCGATAGACTTGCCCAGTGAAACCTTTTTTGAACTCTCCAATGTCGGTCTTACTCGTGGACATACAAAGAAGCTCAAGAAACCAGCTTTCAGAACTGACATTGGCAAATCATGTTTTACTGTGCGTTCCATCAGTAGGTGGAATACTTTGCCTGAGTCTGTGGTGAATTCCACAACGCTCAGCAGCTGGAAGAGTCGCTACGACAAACATTAATCCCTACACTGATGTTACAAGCATGTGCTTTCCTCAGTTTCGCTCCCTTATTGTTATTGTTATTGTTATTGTTATTCTTATGGCAAGGAGTATACTTGGAGAAGCGAGCATTGGGGTGACTCTGCTTCAGCAGGTTTCAGAAAGTGCCCTAGCAGTTGCTGATGCACGGTCTCTCAGTCCCTGGACCTGGTGCCCGGAGCTGATTTATGTCTTTCTGGCTATGGTACGGAGTGTGAAATTTTTTGCCTCCTTCTGTGCCGGCACGCTGACAGGTGGTCTTGGAGTGTCGATCCCGTCATTGAAGGTCATGGTTCGGCGTTATGTGCATGCTGTAACTTCGAGCATGCTCTGTGAGCTGCTTGCTATCCCTGTTGCGCTTGATGTGGCTATAGAGCTGCAGCTTCCATCGTTGACACTGTATACTGACTCGTTAGCCAGTCACAGGCTCTTACAGACGTCGTGTGAAAACCTGAGGGTGCAGGATCCTCCAATTTACACATTGCTCTGGAAATTGTGGGTAGCGACTCGTAATGGTCGGGTTGCGTTTAGATGGGCGAGAGGCCACTGTGGTAACCCGGGGAATATACAGGTGGATGGGCTTGCCAGAGAAGCCGACGTGGGAGTGTGTCCGTCCGTCGTCCCAGTTCTTTCTGCGCAAATGCGTCGTCCCATAGTCAAACAGTGGGCACTTGCATCGTGGCAGAGGGACTGGGAGGCGTCGGATGCGGCCAGGAGCTTTTACGCCCTGCACCCGTTGTGCACTGCAAATATCAGGTTGAACATAATAACGTATCGTGAAGCGAAGGTTTCGTATAGGCTAAGGGTTGGGCACCCTCTATTGAGGGCACACCAATTCAAATTTGGGTGGGTTAGTACGCCGACATGCACGAGGTGCATGGTTGAAGAGACGCTAGAGCATGTTCTCCTCCATTGCAGAAAATACGATAGGGCGAGAGTGTTGTTAGCTCTCTGGCTGTGAGGATTGTCTTCAGTGCTGGACTGGAGCTGCTGTCGTTGACGAGAGGCAGGTAGCCGCTAATTAAGTTGCGAATGATGGCGAAATTTTGTTTTAAAACGGGGATTAGTGTGTAGCATAGGAAGGTTGCAGTGATGTTCTCCTGTCTCCTCTCCATCACTCGGTGATGTTTCTGAGTGGCCCAGATGCTCACTGGAACTTTCTCTTCAAGGAGGATAGGGTTTGAAGACTTGTACACAGAGGATAAGCGGATGTGACAGTGCTGCGGTAGGAGTGCTATGGGCAAAGATGCGGGCAGATGGTATGTGGCCTACCGGAACTTTCCTTTAATGGGAGAGAGAAGGGTGGGCGGGTGACTTGTACACGGCGGATGTGTTCTGAGGTTGTCGTAATGTCAGTGCGATGAGTAGTTCAAGGAAGGGTAGAGATGTGCATAAGAATGTGTAGCGCTGGATATGGATGGTGCACGGTTCTGCATCTAGTGTACAGTAGGTAGTAGGTAGGATATAGTCTACTGTGTATATAATGCATATGATGTAATGTGTAAGGTGTATAGCGTGTGATGCGTGGTGTGATGAAGGTGTGTTGCGGAGCTTGTAATGTTATGTACATAGGATGAGAGGGGAGTACGGCTTTGGGTCACGGCTCCGAATAAACATGTTCGAAACAATTCAACTCAGCTCTGAAAGCCTGCATCTATGAAATAAATACGTCATTCTATCGTTTCTAACTGCCAATTGGCCTCGAAATTAACAACGTAGCTTAGTTTGGTTTAAATCTATATTATTTTAGCTGAAACACGGATTCTTTCAATTCAGTTTTAATTTATTTCCGGAGCCCAGACCCGAAGTCATACACCCCTTACAGTATAATAACAAATCAAACACCAACACTCTAAATCTTAAACACCAAATTACCAAAACACTTAAACAGTAACACTATGCCCATCAACAATCTGGAGTTTGCTGAGTGGCATTGCTCCCTATTTACAATGGTTTAAACAATGTAAAACAATCAAAATGCTCGTTCAGGGATCCGTAACTTCGGAATGGTTCGACCAATTGAAAAATTGGTCTCTGAAGATGAAGTCCAGGGAAATTTCTGGCTTAGACAATGTTTCAGATTTTAGGTAGGTGCAGTAGTTTTTTTCTGAAACCGTGCCACACAAGAAGAAGAAGAACAATAACAACAAGTGAACGGTTTTCAAATTTACTTGTAGCTCCCTACATTTATTCTTGCACGGAATTGCGTAAAAGTTGGTGCAAAAATATCTATCTACTAGCCTATCTAGCCAAGTTTGGTTGAAATATATTGTATAGGAACGGAGAAATAAATAGTTTTAGTTTTGCTGGAAAGAGGACTTCAATCAAATATATACACGGCGATACTACAAGCCCCTACCCATCGGAGGTGAGCTCCGGCCTCCATCTTTGAAAATGGTGCCCGTACAAAGGTTTTTCTCGAATAACTTCTGAATCCAATCGAAAAAAGTCCGGAATACGAAATGTTCAATGTAAAGTTTATTACAAAAAAAAAACACATACACTTTGTCCGTCCGAGCAACTGTTGTGGTCAAAAACAGCAGTTGAGTTAGTTTTGTAACAATGATTTATTATAGTATGGCAGCTTAACACTTCACTTATTCACTTTCTGTGTAAAGCAGGAAATTTGGTATTGATGCACATGAAGGGTAGCTGGAAAAAAATAAATATGATAGCAAGTCCAAAAACCCCCTGGGGGACTTACACCGCCCCCCAACCCACCCCCCAAAAATAAAAAATATACTTTTTTTGGTTGTAACTCCTTAACCGTCAACAATAATAGCACAAGATTGTGGACAAAATTGTGGTAAAATAGAGAGCAATGACCCACGTAACAAAAGTTAACTTGTGTAGGAATGTCAGCTAAGTGGCTTTCAGAGCAAAATTTGACCTTCAATAATGTTGAAAATGTGTTACTAGCTTCTAGTTCCTAGTTTCTTCTAGCCCGCTCATCCCCATGTTAATTCCCATACGGTGATTATTCACCGATACCGAGATAGCGGAAAGGCTTCCAGAAATGAAATTTGACGAATGCCTGCAGTACGATACGAATTGCGTACCTTTTCTGGTTTACAGCCTGGGGGTGTAACGGGAACAGCGTGGGGTGGCGCGTAAGTACGAAAGTATTGTTATAGCCATTGTTAGTATTGTCGGCATCGTCTCTGATTGGACGGCCAAAGTTCGGACTTTGACAACGTGTATGCTGACGTGAGTATCTGGACACATGCTAGTGTGTTGTCATAAATCTAAACAGCGTTGCCAAAGAAACTGTATCTACGTCCAATTCACGAAAAACAAACAAAATGTCAAAGTAAAGACAAAAACTGGTAAAGAAACCACCAAGTTGAAAATGGCTTGGCTTTACAACGGAGTGATATGAACTAAATAAAAAATAAATAAAAGAGATTAAAACAAAACTAAAAACTGATAAAGAGGCGATTAAGTTGAGAATGATTCGGCTTCTCAAAGGAGTGATATGAAATTAAAATATTAAAAAAATTACCATTCAAACATGAGCATTACAATGGTACTTTGAAATCGAAAATAGCCACTACGTCATTACAGCTTCACCTTTCAACGGGCGTAGGACAGTCCCCATTTGAGCTAAACAATTTAGTTATGATTGATGGAAAGAATAGATCCCTATCTTTCACAATATTCTGATCTAGTCCATTACCGTGTCCATTAGGGAACTCGCAAGATAACTTTGAATTCGAAAAGCATCATATATGCTTTCGCCGTTACTCCATTACCACTTCACACTTTTTTAAATATGCGTAGGCTGGTCCTAAATTGACTGGACTAAGAGCCAAAATTACGAACGGCTAATTTCGTTTCTTTAAACTCTGTGAAGATGCGGCTTAAAGAATTTCTTACACGAAATGAATGAATTTCTTCACATTGTTACAATTTACTGTTAGCATAAATTTCACGAATTTATTTATGTCAAAAAATTAGAATCTAGCATCATTTCTGGGGCGTAAATTGCACCCCGCCCTCCAGATTATCTCCGTCCCTGATGCCTGTAAATATTTGTATTGTTCTAACCTAACACTTAACACACAATAGAAAGGGATCCACAGAAAATCACAACTTGATTTATTCTAAGTCCGACCTAGAAGGAATTTGTACGTTACATTTGCAGCAGTTAGGTTTATCGTATCTACATCACATTCAGCCTTTTGGTAACCACACAAGAAGATACTTTTCTGCTAGGGCGGTTTAATTGAAAATAGACGATCGGAAATACGTGGTTGACTCTTTGTTTGTTTTCATCTGCTTCAATATTATTATCTCTCAGGTAAGCAATTATCCGCTAGTAGCAATCTTCTAGTTTTCATTTAACTTTCGAACTATTAGTATGTGCGATTAAGTTGGCTAATAGGATTAACCTTGGCGGCCTTTCGTTGGTGGAGTGATATCACTACCTTCAAAGGCCGACCGTTTATGGAAACTTGGCGGGTTTTTCTACCAGTTTTGGTTTTGGGTGGATATTATTATCTCTCAGGTAAGCAATTATGGTCTGCAGAGTTAACTCTCTTGGTGGCTAATCGGTGGTTGGTCTCAGCAAAATTGCCCGAAGAAGCTGATACACTCAGTGATTCATGGAAAGGGGGTCTTGGCTAAGTCAGTGACTATCAGTAGCAGCCAAGGTACGGTGAGGTACTACCTAGCTCCGTCATCGGCTATGGGATCTATTCTGTTCCATTCTGATCAGAAGTTTGCTGGGGCGAATTCCTGGTATAATCCCTCATTAGACCTAATAATTCTAAAACGTCTATAGTAGGATTAAATTTGAGTTTTTATGAGCTTTAGTCTGCTTCAAATAACATTAGGTTCCTAGAGATGTATTAAAAAAAATTCGTCATATCTTCTTAACATTTATTTGTCACTCCTCTTCTTGGCACTTATTTTCTCCCTCTTCTTAACTATTTATTTGTAACGTCGTCTTATCACTTGACGAGGTTACAAATAAAAGAGTTAAGAAGAGGGGACAAATAAATGTGGAGAAGAAGAGCAACAAATACGTGTTAAGAAGATGTGACGAATCACTCATTTGTCGCCTTTTCATCACACTTATTTGTCAGATCGTCTTAACACTTATTTGTCATCTTTTCTTAACACTTATTTGTCACCTCTTCTTAACAGTTATTTATCACCTCTTCGTAACACTATTTGTCACCTCTACTTAACAGTTATTTGTCTCTTCTTAATACTGATTTCTCACCTTCTCTTAATACTAAATTGTCACCTCTTCTTAACAGTTATTTGTATCCTCTTCTGAATACTTATTTGCAGGGAGTCGGACCGTTATTTTTTTCGGTTCGGTTTCCGGTTACGGTTCGGCTTTATTTAAAATTTCGGTTCGGTTACGGTTCGGTTCGAACCGTTTTTATTTTTTGGTTTTAACCGGTTATAACCGGTTATGGTTTAACCGGTTTTACTCGGTTACGATTTTAATACTTGACTGGCCATAATGATTTGCTCGATTAACTAACAACGAACAAAGAAGTTTGGCTTTAGTTTGAAAATTTGCGTAACTTTCTAGTTGCTTTTTAATTGCAAATTTGCAAAGCTTTTTAGCTGCTTCGTTTTCAGTTTTGCAAAGCTCACAAATTTACTGTAATATCAAAGTCAACAGTTTTTTAGTGGAGTATCACTTGTTCAGGGTCGTAAAACAAGTAGCTCACTCATTTTAACAGAGGTTTACATTGTAGGCCGCCTAACTAAAGTAGTTACAACAACAAAAACAACAAAACAAAAAAAGAAATCTGTCAAAGCACATCCTACCACCAGGCAAAGCACTACAGTAAGGGAAATTGCTTAGTGGTTCCCCAACGTCATTGCAGTTTCCACCACCCTATCTTTTTCATACAGGCCTGGTCCGGAGAAGACAATGTCTGGGGCTTTGCTCGACGCTTTCCCCCTCCCCACCCGCCTTTGGTTCGTATACAACTGTAATTAGTTAGCTTAGCATAGCATCATTCTAAACAGCATGCTAGCAGTCAATTTTTGTCTGAACCAAACTTAATTTAGCCAAATTGTAACTACTTAACTGCACATTCGTTATTACAACTTTATTAGTTACTGTTGGTAAATCTGTATCCGCGATTTCAGGATGTGAGTATTGCTAAACACAACAGTGATGATCCAGAAGTGACGTCAAGCAAACGCACTAGAACCGAAAAAAATAACCGATATTTTATTTCGGTTTGGTTACGGTTACGGTTAATGCCACCTGTAAGTTTTTCGGTTCGGTGACGGTTTCGGTTCGGCAATTTCAAACGGTTTTTACCGGTTTTCGGTTACGGTTCGGTTACGGTTCGACTCCCTGCTTATTTGTCACCTATTCTTAACACATATTTGATACCTCTTTTCCACATTTCTTTGTCACCTCTTTTTAACACTTATTTGTCACCTCTCCTTAACACTTATCTATCACCTCTTCTTAACAGTTATTTGTCACCTCTTCTTAACAGTTATGTGTCTTCTTAATACTGATTTCTCACCTCCTCTTAATACTTATTGTCACCTTTCTTAACACTTATTTGTCACCTCTTCTTACCACTTATTTGTCACCGCTTTTTAACACTTATTTGTCACCTCTTTTTC
>JAHWFP010013784.1:40674-50739 GCA_023313725.1 Lithobius niger
GTTCCGAATGGTTCGGCCCTTCAAAGGAGTGATTTCAAAACATTTGCCAAATTAATCGCACCGCTTAATAATTCGAAGGTTAAATGAAAACTAGAACATTGCTACTTTCGATAGCAATGTTCCAGTTTTCATTTAACGTCCTAAGTATTATTCGGTGCGATTAAGTTGGCTAATGTTTTGGTGTGTTTATATCACTCCTTTGAAGGGCCGAACCATTCGGAACTTGGCGGCCCCTTTCACCAGTTTTGATTTTTGATATGATATCACTCCTTTTTTTAAATTGTACATTGGCTCAACTCCACTATCATGCAGATGTGTACTATAAAGTGCCACGTCAACAAGAAATTGGTTTTCAACAATTTGCTACTACCTTTTGCCTATAGGCTGCAGTCATTCTCAACTTAGTCACCTCTTTATGGGTTTTTGGTTTGGTTTTAATTTTGTTGTGATTTGTTTTATTTAGTTAGTTTTGGTGTTTTGATATCACTCCTTTGAAGGGATGAACAACTCTCAACTTAGTGGCCTCTCTACTAGTCTTTGGCCTTGTTTATTTTGCTTTGTTTTTACAGTTGGTTTATTTTTCGTGAATTGGACGTGAAGACAATTTCTTTGCAACGTTGTTTAGATTTATCGTGATGCACTGGTGTGTGTCTAAGCACGCACATCAGTATCCACGTTCTCACTGTCCGAACTTTGGCCGTCCAATGGGAGACGATGCCGACAATAATAACAATGTTTATAACAATATTTTCGTACTTACGCGCCCTCCCACGCCATTCCCATTACGCCCCCAAGCTCCAAACCATAAAAGGTACGCAGTTCGTATTGTGCTGCACTCATTCGCCCAATTTTATAGCTGGATGCCTTTTCGTTACTTTGGTATCGATGAATAATCACCATATGGAAATTAACATGGGGATGAGCGGACTAGCTAGCTAGTAGCTAGTTAGCTAGGAACTAGTCACACATTTACAACGTTATTGAAGGTCAGATTTTGCAATGAAAGCAGCTTAGCTGGCATTCCTACACGAGGTAATTTTTATCAGGTGGGTCATTGCTCTCGATTTCAACACAATTTAAGCTTTTGTACCGCATTGTAATTTTTCCCCAAGTACCTGAAATGTGCCCAACTATGTTTCAAGATATAAGACACTGACGCTATGGCGCCGCGCTACAATGGTTTACAACCTCGACAATTGAACTGATGTGATGTTTGTTGTGATGTTTGTTACCTAACTTGGTGCGACACACTAGCGTGTGTCTAGACATCTACTATATTAATACCGTTAAGCGCTCAAGGATCAGCATCAGCAGCAGCAGCAAAAATTAAATAGCAACAATTAAATTATATCGTCACAATTGAAAGTAACGTTTTTTTTTCATTCTTCGTGCACATGTGATGTCTTTCAATTCAATTCAATTTAGTTTGCACTTTTTACTGCATTGTAGTCTGCACACTGAACCGTACAAGAAGTTTGCACGTTGGGGTTTAGGCAGTAGAGTGTTGCCGGAGGACTTGCTCTGTACTGGTGATGAGAGGGAGACGGTCCAGCGTTGGAATGGTTTAGCATAGTTTGCACGTGCTACAAACACACGTCTGTGAACCCTCTCGCCCTCTTTTTTTTTTGCACTTTATCGGCTATGTACCAAAAGTATGTCCCAAATGCGTATGTATGTAAGGATTTGTTATGGGCGTCGCATTGTGTAATGATTTGTTCTAGTGTACAATTGAATGCTATGTACTGTAAGACGCCATAGCTAGGGTGGGCTCATGGCCACGGGCCAAGACCCCAATAAAACACAATTGACGCCTTGGCCACGCGCCCACTCTTTAATGATGTCTTTGCTACGGTGAATAACAATTCTTGGTGCACGTATTATATATTTCAAACTTTTGTCTAAAACAGTTCACTGAATGAGTAAAATTCAAGACCCCGTGTTTCAGCTAAACCCATATAGTTTTAAACCAACTAAGCTACATTTTTAATTTCGATTCCCGAACTTGGCAGCGATTAACGATAAAATAGCTTATTTCTTTCATAGATGCAAGCTTTCAGAGATGAACTGAATTGTTTCAAAGTAAGCAGCAACACAACAATCATTTCGTGCGCGACCGTTGACACCTCAAAGAGTTTAACGAGCGTTAACCACTCCTGGTTATCTGCCCGAAGCCCTAAGGCCTTATGTCTGCAACAGCCAGATTCCCAGGTGGTCACCCACCCAAGTATCAATCCAGCCCAATGCTGCTTAACTTCGGGGATCTGACGAGAACCGGTGTTTCTCACCCGTTTTGAAGCTCTCAGTCCTCTTATAACAATACAGCACGACGGGATCGCAACAATAAACGAGGCCGAGGAGTGCTGGGATCCGCGGCGGAGGACTGGGATCCTTAATCCCAGCACTCCACGTGGATCCCAGCTCCGTTTGCGTTAAATGAAAAGTGGAAGAAAACAAACAAATGTAATAAATTTACTGAAACAAATAAAAAAAAAACATAACAGATACAAAAATAAAAACGTTCAGCAATTCACAACATTGCAACTGCCGCTTTCCAAACGTTGATTTCATTAAATGACAAAAAGGAATACAGGAACCGGATATAATTAATTACATGAAAGAATTTTTGAAAACAACGCCACCTCAAACGTCAAAAAAAAATCGTTGAAATTCATGTTAATTGCAGTATTGCAACCGCTTACAAAATTAAACGTTGCTTTTTTGTTGCGTGTAGTATTGCGTCTTAACGAATATTCTACGCAAACTTTCTTCTGGACAAACGCAACAATGTATTCCACTCGCGCTCAACAATGTATACGTCGGACTGAGAGCTTCAAAACGGGTGAGAAGAAGGATATCGTCCGCTTTCCTCATGCTGGAATCCAACAATGGCTCGGGCGCTGCGCACCCTCGACATTGTTAGATCCCAGCACTCGGAAAGCGTGCGATATCCTACACTTCCAGCCCTGCAAGGCCGCAGATACTCAGTAAATGAACGACAATTATAATTGCAACAATTATAACGACAATCTGCCTCCTTTGGTTGTGGAATATGGCACTGTCGACTATTTTGACTTTCGTTGATGAGCGGACTTTTGCTTACTGAATGCTGGCTTGGCTTGCTCAGTGATTGGTTTTTTTTAAGACTTTAATCAAAAGTTTCCGGGGTTACACCGAAATATCCGTGGGAATGTTCCAACTTTCTACCCAGGGATGGATAAGAAGAGGGATAAAAGGAGAAAGAAGAGGAGGAGGGAGAGAAATCACATTTCGGGGGGAAGGCATATGTAGGGGGGGGGGGAATACATTCAATCCAAAGACCAAACACCTGGGGTGCCTGGGAGATACAGACCCCACACTGGGAGAGTATGGAAGGGGTGCGGGGTGGGGGGTGTTCGGGGCACGGAAGGAGGCAGAGCTATCCGGCGACGGGGGGGGGGGAAGAATTTCACAGCGCCAGTTACTTTCTTAAGACAACAAAACACCGGGAGAAGCTAAGTTCGAAAAATTCAATCATCGTGCAGCATATGCACGGGTCCAACTAGTAATACACAACACCAGGAATTAATCAGCAGCATCAGCAGCAGCAGTGCTACAATTAAAAGCAACGTTTTTTTCATGACTGCAATTTAAAGTAACGTTTTTTTTTCATTCTTTGTGCGCATGCTATGTCATTGCTACGGTGCATAAACAATTTTGGGTGCACGTGTTATGTATTTCCAGTTTTCGTTTAAACAGTTGATTGTTGATGGGTAAAAAGAAAGAATGGCGTAAGGCTTCGGGCCATGGCCTCTAATAAACCTTGGCGGCCTTTCCCTGGTGGTATGATATCACTACCTTCAAAGGCCGATCGTTTTTGGAAACTTGGTGGGTTTTTCTACCAGTTTTGGTTTTGGGTGGATATTGACTACTGACTAATTCCGCTCATATAAAATAATTTATGCGACAGATACGAATGAAAGTTGGTGTACTACACCCTTTTGGGAGGTATTGACTAAAAAATCATTTGTAAAACTAGTTTTCTGTATGATGGGAAAGCGCCACCAGTGGTCAAAATAATCATCACTCTTTATTTATTTATTGGCACTTGACCAGAGTAGTAGCCAATGCGCCCTCTCTACAATAAAGACTTACAGTACTTACTCTAATCCACCAACAGACTGGCCAGCTACCGGATACACAACTCCACAGACCCACACCCTCACTATTTATTAGTTAACAGTAACAATGCAAACTGAATACCAGAAATAATCTGCAACACGAACATTGTCGATAAAATAAACGCGCTCCCGACGGTTGACGGTTGTTCACGGTTCTGCGAGGCACCTGGGAGGGTCTTGTAGGGTGTTTTGTCGTACATGGCGTTGCCCGTGCTTGGTCTGGCCTGTAGGCATTAGTGGTACGTTGCGTAGTGTGTCCTGGTTAGCTGTCTTCAGTGGTATGTTGAGTGTTACGTAATTCGATGTTGAGGAGTTAGCCGTGAAGTTTTTAGGCACTGACCAGATGCTGTAGTGTTGATGCTGTTGTTTCGGTCGCCTGTCTCTGCTGGTTATTCTAGCGTTGAGCATTTAGTGTTACGTAGTTTTGGAAGGGGCGTACGGCATCGGGCCATGGCTCCCGTAATTAAACAAATCAGCAAACGCCCTTAATTTATATGAATGAAGTTCTCACTCCAGCAAAACTAAAAAAAAATTAATATCTCCGTTCCTATTCAATATTTTTGACCAAATTTGGTCGAATACTAGATAACTGGTCACTGGCAAAAACAAGATGCTACCAAAAACCCACCAAGTTTCAGCCAATCAAAGTAGTGATATCAGAGCAAAAATGGCTGTGAATAAGTTGCTACATTACTTGCTAAGCTAATTCCTCCCACTATTACTTCAGTCGTTAAATGAAAAACGTGACAATTGCTATTGTTTTTCCATTTAACCTAATTCATTTTATTTAAGAGTCGGTGGGATTAGAGTGGCAACTAATGTAGTAACTTGGTAGCAGCCATTTTGCTTTGATATCGCTTTCTTGATTGGCTGATCAAACTTAGCGGGTTCTTTTACCCAGGTGGGTTTTGTTTCAGATATTAAATTTGTTTGATGCTGTTTTATTGTTTACAAAGGTCCTACTGTTTCCAGCTAGTGGTATCGTATAGCTGGGAATCTAGCTGTTGCAGACATAGGGCCTTAGGGCTTCGGGCAGATGACCAGGAGTGGTTAACGCTCGTTAAACCCTTTAACCCTTTTTTATCGTATAGCAATGATTAGCCTCGTGCACTGCAGGTTTAAAGTGATAGTTTAACGTGATTGTTACTGATTGTATTGTTGGTTACACGGGACTTTGGTAGTTTTCTGGAGTTGTGTTCATTTTTGTTGTATTGTAAATTTGTAGTGAGCGTACGGCTTAGGGCCAGAGCTCAATAAACAAATTCTGAATTCTGAATTCTTTGGTATCAGGGTTTATAACGTGTAGATTGCTTTGATTCTCTGTTTCATTGTTTACGGAGAAAACAATGCACATTGCGACGTAGCAACGTTGCAATGTAGCATTGATTGGTCTCGTGCACCACAGTTTTAAAGTGATGGTTACTCATTGTATCTAGACACGCTAGTATCGTACGAAGTTAGGCAACAAATATCACGTCAACTCAATTGTCGAGGACGTAAACCATTGTAGCGTGACGCCATAGCGTAAGTGTCTTATATCCTGAAGTAGAGTTGGGCATATTTCAGGTGCTTGGGGAAAAATAATAATGCGGCACAAAAGCTTAAATTGTGGTAAAATAGAGAGCAATCACCCACCTAACAAAAATTAACTTGTGTAGGAATGTCAGCTAAGCGGCTTTCAATGCAAAATTTGGCCCTCAGTAACGTTGCAAATGTGTTACTAGTTTCCTGTTTCTACTTCTAGGTTCTAGTCCGCTCATCCCCATGTTTATTTCCATAGGGTGATTATTCACCGATACTGAGATAGCAGGAAAGGAAGGTGTAATAGGAATGGCGTGGGAGTTGCGTTGGTACGAAAGTATTGTTGTAACGTTTGTTAGCATTGTCGCCATCGTCTCTGATTGGACCGCCAAAGTTCGGACAATTTCAACGTGTATACTTGACACACGCTAGTGTGTTGTCCAAAATCTAAAGAACTCTACAAAAGAAATTGTGTCTACGTCCAATTTACGAAAAACAAATAAAATGTCAAAATAAAACCAAAAACTAGTAAAGAGGCCAGCAACTTGAGAATGGCTCGGCCTCGCAAAGGAGTGATACGAACTAAATAAAAAAATAAAAAAAACCTGTTAAAGAGGCAACTAAGTTCAAAAAGTTTTGGCCTTCAAAGAAGTGATATGAAATAAAAATATTAGAAAAATTACCATTCAAGCTATTGTTGACGTGGCACTTTATTACACCTCTGCAGGCTAGTTGAGTTGAATCTAATACATAATTATAAAAAAAAAAGAAGTGATATCATATCAAAAAGCCAAACTTGTAAAAGGGACCTCCAAGTTCCGAATGTTTCTGCAATGTTTAAGTTTTTATTTAACCTTCGAACTATTAGTCTATGCGATTAACTTGGCGACTATTTTGGTGTGTTGATATCCCTTTTTTGAAGGGCCGAACCATTCGGTACTTGGCGGCCCCTTTTACCAGTTTTGGTTTTTGATATGATTCTTGGTTACACGGAACTTCCGGATCAGCGCTTATAGTTGTAGATTACGTTTAAAACTTGGATTTATTGCCTATTTTTTTTTAAATAAAAATTCTATTTACAATGTATTGTAATGTATTATAATGCATTATAATGTATTTATAATGTATTGACTGGATCCCCTTGTGTTATTTGTTTTGTAGATTTTTTAATTAATTTAATTATTTATTTATCAATAAAAATACTAAACTGATTTGCTTTCTTCGTATTATTTATGTCGTACCAGTTTTGGATTATTTATCTTTTCATAGTACTCTTTGGCATAGTACTCTTTCATAGTACTCGTTGGTTTTTCTGGCAGCAGAGGGCAGCTCGTGTACAGTAAAACAGCTGTCTGGATTTGGTGGATAGGAGGAAATTGAATGATGTTTGTTTTGTGGAGGACGTGAGGATTCTGACACAGATGGGTTGAAGGTCTCTCAATTGAAAAAAGGTCATTTTACACCCAAAAAGGCTAGAAAGACTCCAGATTTGAATATGAAAGGATGCTGAAGCATAATTGGAACCTTTCGCTACAATTTACTGCATTCGACAAGATGCTTCATACTGTGGATGGCTAGAAGCAATGTTATTGAAGCAACCAGGAAAATGTCATTGTTATCACCTGCTTTTGTGTACGATTTTACGAAATGAACCAATAACATTCGAATGTAAAGACGTAAACAAGGTGTAGAACGTTTGTAACCACAAAGCTCAGGCTGTTTATTGACTAGTGGGGCAGGTGACGTGCACCACAAAATGAACGTTTATATCTAAGAATAAAAACTTGTTAATTCTCTTTCAGGAAAATTCTTTCAGCAGGTCTGGAAGTCATTTTCTAACTAATCAAAATTCGGAAATTTACAGTTCAGTCAATGACATTACTATATCAGGCGAAAACACTGTATTAGCAGTGTCTGTAAAATTAAAGTGGCACTATCACCAATTGAAAGTAGGCAAAATCTGGTAACACCTATCGCTATCCAGTACTATCTATCACTTGTTTGCACCAAGCCAATGCATACACCACGGCATTTCTTTTAATGAAACAAACAAGCCACGGCGTCCTTAATTATTGAGTGAAAATTTGGTACGTCCTCGAGCACCTGTGAGCAAACTGCACAGGTTAACAATATCACTGCCACTAAATTGCGCCATGGTATTTTTGTTCGCTTTTCAGTCGGTGATAGTGCAACTTGAAAAGAATCAGCAGTTTATAATATGGAGTATCCGTGTCGTAACTATCGATTCCTACTCATATCTCGTCACAAGGCCGGCTGGAAAAGAAACTGCGTATTTCGTTTCCTAGCTTCAGGCCATTCGATTTGTGTCATCGTGGTCGTGTTCTGAGAGAGCTCATCTTGGTTGCTGGAGGTCTACGGATCTGGTCGAACCCCTGGAAAGGGTACCTTGGCCAAGTCCCCGCCAGGACTGCCGGCCAGGGTAGCGTGAGAGGCTACGATGCTCCTTCAGCGGCTATGGGAACTATTCTGGCCAATTCTGGACAACCTTTCGGCCCCTAAGATGATCGGAGGTTTCCCGGATCGAATCCCCGGGTTGGCACTCCCTTTATCAGATATTTCTTCTTCTCTAAAAGTCTGGTAATGTTCAAAATTGAGCCGGTTCAGCCATACAAGCATAAAGTTGCTTCGGCTGAAAGTAAAAAGCGTCAACTTTCAGGCATCTGCGTAAACTGGGGTTGAAACAGGAGGGTAAACATGTGACTTCTACGCCAGTCGATCTTGTGCGCTTCAAGGTCAATCAGCGATAATGCACGCAGAGTTAACGCATGACTGAACTCGTCGTAGCCGATGTTATATGTTTCACACGTATTTATTAGGTTTTAAATAACCTGTGCAGCCTATTTGTAACGTAGGTTATCTGAGAATAGACCCTAAATGGTTACCTGAATGAACCCTATAGAATTATTGGTCACACCCGACTTACTCACTGTTTCGTTTTGCGGTGGGTTGACCTTCCTGAATGTTATTGGTGTCGACGGCCACTTACGGTCCGGCAATTACTTGTTGGTTGTCGCACTCTTGATGGTGTTCGTAGTCGTTTCCATCTTCCGCATGACATTGCGCGTCAGTTGGGCGATAAGTCTGTCCTCCTGTCCGGTGTTTTTCAATTTTTGCAGGAGGTACAGATGTATGACAAGATTTAGGCTAGGGGTTTGAATAACATCTCTGTAATGTGTGGTGCAGTGGCAACCCGGACCACTGCACTGTGACTGAGGTTGGCGCTAATGACCAAGTTGTCGACGCGCCATTAAGCCTCAATTCCCCCCCCCCCCATAGAATTGCGAAATATGTATAGAATTATACACTCTACAAAGAACACACATATTTTTACATAATAAAGTACATTTTAGCCAACATACTAACTCATTAAAAGCATCATAAGAATTGAAGGCAGACTGGGTAGTAATAAATACCAAATATTGTACCAAATATTTTGATTAGAATTCCGAACTTGTTAGTCTAACCAAATCTATTAGAATGTCAGCATTTTCAAGGTTAGCCGTATCTTGAAAATGATTTTTTTTTAATTCTTAATTTTACAAAGAGCGCATGAAACAAATTGGATTGCTTATGGCGCTCACCACAGGAAAAAAAATCTTTCAACACGTAGAGTCATCCTTAAATAGGACACATACGTAAAAAACAATCACATTCAAAAACACACTTGCAAATCCGCACATTCTTTCTTCATAGGATCAAAACAGCATGGATATTCAATTTGTCATACATTTTCAACAAAATGCCCTTTTATTTTAGTTTTCAATGGTGAAAAGGACTGGATATTTTTATATTTGGCTGGAAGATTATTAAACGTTTGGCTAATAAAAAAATTTCTTTTCATTTTTCCAAAACAATGTCTCCATAAAGGAACTTTAATTTATTTTGTCCTTTTATTTGACTGATGCTGTTGTTTGTCATATCAGGTCCGTAGTGAGAAGTAGTTATTTAAGATACCTACGTATGACGTGAGTCCTGCAACATTAAGAATATTGCGTTTCTTCATTAACTATGTAGCCTTAGTTTTACCATCATTCTAAAAGAATGTACGAATTAATTATTCCGTATCTTTTGTAGTCTCGCCAAAGTTGTTTATTTGCTCAATTTGGAATAAACTATTCATCATGAATGAGCGGTGGCAGAATTCAACCTAGTTTCCTAAGATACTGATCTGGTTATTTCCTAGAAAAGGGACTGTGGCAGATTTCAGTCCAGTTTTCTGAAGAAATTGTTGTGATTGGTTACTAGAAAAGGGACAATGGCAGAATTCTACCCAGTTTCCTGAAGATTTTGATCTGGTTGGTTACTAGATTAGTACGATCCAGCCTAGTTTCCTGAAGAACTTGATCTGGTTGGTTACTAGAAAAAG
>JAHWFP010013784.1:50749-76753 GCA_023313725.1 Lithobius niger
GTTGGTTACTAGAAAAAGGATTTTGGCAGAATTCAGCCTAGTTTCCTAAAGAACTTGATCTGGTTGGTTACTAGAAAAAGGATTCTGACAGAATTCAGCCTAGTTTCCTGAAGAAATTGATCTGGTTGGTTACCAGAAAAGGAACTCTGGCTGGCCGAATTCCTGCCTGGCAATCCCGGCCTCGACTGTGTGAGAGACAGCTACCACCTTACTTCAGTGGCTATGCAATGTATTCTCTCACTATTCTTGACATTAGCTTGGGCTCTTGAGATGAAGGGAGGTTACCTAAATCGATTCCTCAGGTTTTCCCCACTTCTCACCGGAAGTTTTTCTCTTCATAAAAGTCTAGTAATTTTGCCAGTTTATCTACACAGGCGTTAGTTCGCTTCATAAATAGAGGGCTCCAAGAAAATAGGAAAAAAACCCGGATTAGTACATCTTGAAAGCATTGGAGTAGCTCCGGAGGATGATTATTGTGCCCTCCACCCACACGTTATATTAACCCCAAAATGGCTAAAATGGGGAATTTAAAACTGATATGGTGAATTCAAAACGCCACTATCCCTATGAATCTGCGATGATTCTACGCTATTTGGAAAGGCAGAATAACAGGTAAAAATCAGTGTAAAGGAGGTACAGCTAAAATCGCAATTATTTATGAATTATTTTGAAATTATTCTTGACCAATTTAACAAAAACCATGGGCACAAACCACTGCAGCTGAGTGCTGAATTTAAAACACAATATACTGAATTTATTTTGCTTGAATTAAAAACAAACATGTAATTTTATTGATTTTATGTTTACCTCAGTGTAATGTGACTGGACAACTGAGAAATTTAAAGAGATACTTTTAAATGAAGGTTCTCTGAATGTTTCCTCACCCCGACGATTTGAAAGAAGAAATCTACGATCTTGGTTGAAAGCAGACAAGACACTTACGTACTTAATCCCCTTTTCAACATCAGATTCTGTTTGACATTAATAAATATGCGCATATCGCTAGGAGCAAAGGAAACGTTATTCACACCAGACAGAATCATACAAAGAAAATAACCACGATTCGGTGAACCTTTATTGCGGATTTATATTTAACTGAGATGGCAAGCCTGGGACTCGAATCAACGAGCCGTCTCGAACAGCTTGTTTCGTCCCTCCAAGGAAATTCGAGTTGTGATCCAGAGTTAGGTTGGTTCAATTCTCGGTCATTTAATATCTGTGAAATAAAAGTCCACAATAAGGCCTAACGAATCTTAGCTATTTTTATTGTACGTTTTTTACTATTGTGGTGTTATGCTTTCTTTACTCCTGTTTCAGAATCGACCGTTTATTCTGGGGGGTTTTAAAGAATTTAAAAAAAAATGTGCCAAAATTTACCGAATATTCCAAAAATGCACATAATACTTCTCTTTACATTTTCCTCCTTGATTCATTCTGTATTTCCTATTTAAAAAAAAAATAAACAGATAGCATGTTGCTGACCTTGAATCATACTTTCAAATCAACTAAGAAGTCATTATTGAAGTTGTTAGTTTTCCTGCACAATTTTGCAAGGTATGTACATACTGTAGAATCAAACTAGAGTTACCTCAGGAATTACCCACGCAGGAGGATGGATCGTAAACCTCTTCATGTAATCCAATGCTTAACCTGGAGAGCAGAGCATTGAGGGCATCATGAAAGAAAATCACTTGCATACCATGAGCTGGACAGGGCAACGTAAACTAAATACCATACCATGGGTTTGTTCTATACTACGAACGACGGCTAGCTGTCATTACGCTTCCATCACGTGACTGGGGTCGTCCAGCAAGTAGCCGAAAGTCTGCTATTCTTTTTCATCACTGGTTAACTCATTTTGATGTCAGCACGCATACCTGCATGACGAAGGTTTCCATGACAGTGCAGCTGTTAATACGTTTGATTTTCAGGAGGAAATACCAGGGTTGAATTCCAGTAGTGGTCCATGTCTTTTATTCCTTTTTGTAGTAACTATGTAGCAGCCAGTGTGTACCCCTCAAAACTGACAAGTGATGATAAAGCCTAAACGTTCAACTTGTCAAAAACGTAGGTGTTGATGTATTTACTTTATTGCATTCAACCAGGACCATTGTGTTGTTCACGGTTATTATATGGGCTAAAGGCATAACAGCGCATCGTATGTCAATCCATGCGTTTCTTTGCTGGAGGCACACCTGTTTGTGAGTAACCCACCGTAGTTGAAGGCAATACAGCACTTATTGTTGGTACTTGAACTAGAATCAGAGTATCATGAGATATATCTATATATCAACCTGTTGCCTATTGCGCTATATTGTAATGAAAACCGGCTTTAATAAAAACATTAAAGGTAAATGCATTTTTGGAGAACACAGTTTAAATAAAAATCCTTAAAGTCAAATGCATTTTTGTAGAACATGGTTTTAATAAATATCGTTGAAGGTATATGCATTTTTGTAGAACATAATTTTAATAAGTCCTCAAAGGCAAATAAATACATTTTTGCAGAAAAAAGTTTTAATAAAAAACTTCAAAGGTAAATGCATTTTTCTAGAACATAGTTTTAATAAAAATCCTCAAAGGGATATGCATTTTTGTAGAACACAGTTTAAATAAAACTTTAAAGGTATATGCATTTTTTTTTTAGAAAACCGAGTAGATTTTTGCTCCCGCTATACACTGCATTATAACTAATAACTGTGAAACACTCCTCTTTAACCTATGGAGGAAACTCTTTATATGCTCCTGGTCATTCATTATTACTTACTTACTAACATCGTCATATTTCTTTCAAAAAGTAATTCCAATCAAGCAAAGCTAGTGAGGCCGATTACTCGATTCAAATCGAGTTTTGTGTGTTTGTCTCTGTGTTTGCCTGTTTGGAACACAATAACGGTCGAGCTTTTGTTCTCATTTTTTTGAATTTCCTAACAAGGTAACTTTTACTTTTAAAATGCACGAGTCCGAAGATGAAATTTCTACCGCGTGTATTTTCAGAAATATGCGTGTGTTTAGCCGATTTTCATCAGCGGCAGCAAGAATTTGTAGGGTTTGGGAGGAGAATTTGTAACTCTAAAAAGTCCCCACTGAAACGTGTTACATTCATTCCTATTAATTCCATCCGTGTTTTCAGAGGGAGCCACGCATTTCATCTGGTAATTTTTGCCCATTTTTCAGCCCAAATCTAAAGTCAACCAAAATACAACTAAGTTAAACTAAATAATAATTAAACGCAAGCTAGTTTCGTTTAGTTTAGTTTAATTTTAGACTGAAAACTGAGTAGTAATTCCCACATAAAACTCATGGCGCCCTCTATAAACTTAGACGGAAGTAATAGGAATGAACTAGGACGTTTCAGTAGGGGGACCCTGTCACAAATTCTCCTCCCCAACCCTAGAAATTCTTGGTGGCAGTAAAGGAGCTTGATCTACAAGGTTTGTGGTCCCGAGCATTACATGAAAAACACAAAACCATTTGCTATAATACATCATAATGACAGTTAATGCACAGTGGTGACATCACGCCAACACATCCCAATGCTGAAAGTGTAGTCATTATATACGGTTAATCTGAAAACCCACACTTTTGATAACCCACACTTTTTTGATAACCTAACACTTTTTCCGGGGTCTACACAACCCCTGCTCCAGCCGGGGTGACATGTGACATATAATGACCGACTTTTCAAAACTACCGTACACAACACAAATTTAACCAGCACACCCCATTGCAACCAACATACATAGGCACATTTGCAACCTGCGACATTTATCGGACTACCACGAAAAAAAAAAAAACCTCGAGTAGGCTACCCTGCCCCCGCACCTATGGAGGAATGGTCCAACCCGGACCCGGCAACCTTTCGTTTCGATGGTACGAAAACTACGCTACTGACACTTCCTAAACGAAACTTAAAAACCTACGAGACTCAAGCGAATAGCGCATTTTATACGCTATATCTTATTCAGACTAATAAAGTAGGAAAAAAACGGTTTTACCTTAAACACAAAAGTCGGTGACTGGGACTGGATATAGGGACGTCCTCCCGTACGTGAGACTTTCGTAGACAGGAAGTTTAAACCGGAAGTTTGAGTTCAGGAATTTACGTCATGATTCACAAATAAAATTTTCAAATAAAATTTTTAAAAATCTCAAAAATAACTAGATATTTTAGCTCGACGTCACACCTTAGCCTTAAAACACATATCCGTGAGGTCTGGCCGTTTTACTGGGGATATTCGCTCGCCTGCTCGAAACGGCTAGTCCAATATCTCGGGCATGGAGGAAAATCAGCACTCGTGCTTTCGGCGCTCGTGCGATTTCCCTCCACACCCTCGATATTGGACTAGCCGTTTTTCGCAGACGAGCGAATATCCCCGGTAAAACGGCCAGACCTCACGGACATCTCTTACTTATTTTAGTGATAGGAATATTGAAAACAGGGCCGAAGCAATGGGGGGGGGGGAAGGGGGTGGTAGGGCAAAGTTGTTGATCTGCCCTAAATTTGTTGAAGTCGGTGTCGGGTTTTTATTGCTCATTTTGTCTGCACGTTTGAGGGGGGGGGGTGTTATGATGTAACGCTTTGTTTTAGTTGAGGAGAGGAGCAAGAATTAGTTTTAATGCAGAGAGGTCCCGAGTTCAACGTTTCCTATCCCTTTTGCGGTGGCGTATTAGTGAAAATCATAAAAATACCCTGCTCAGTTTTACATGCCAAATCACGGTGACGGTCAGTTTTTAAGTTTCCAAAGTAGGGGAGACATTTATTTTAAGGAAAGTCGGCTGGGTTGCCCAAAACAGTACAATGAACAATTCAGTGGCGGACAAATGAATTACACAATAATTAGGGACAAAAGTTACAGCTATTATTCTCGTGGATAACAAATACACATGAAGCTACAGGTTGGATGCTCCCAGTCCAACACCCTGGAAAATTTGATTGCTATACAGAATTAATTGAGTGTTGCGGTGAAGCCATCCGCAATATGAACTGCACGTGGGATTAGCACGGGTAACACCAGTTATGACGGATTATTTCCTAGGCGCAATAGCCTTGCCAAAGTCATTGCGTTGCTTGATTAAAATGCTTAGTTGAAAACGTAATTTTGAATCCTCACTACGAGAAAGGCTAAACGGGGAAGTACACTTGGAACTGCAAAATCATAATTTGGGAAACGTGGTTAGAAATCGTCATTTTAGGCACAGAGCTTCAATCTATTATTTTTCGTTACCTACGCCCCTCCAAGCTACTACCCAACTCGCAATAGAGTTGGTAGTCTTTCACATTTATCAGTATTACGCCAATATCGCCCAACGCAGAATCAATTTCATTGAACACGCCGGAGGGGTCAACAAAGCCGGCATGCGACTAAATAATTTTCCCCGAAATACTGGAAATGAGCAAACTTATTTTACCTTAATTTGAAGAATCTTTGCCATCATGAGTCCTGATTGTGAGTCGGGCAGTCCAATGGAGGTTTTAGGCGGTGATGGATAACGGCATACGAGCTAGACGTCGTAATTTCAGCACGGGAGGACGAACTGACTTGAGACTAACATGGAGCAGCTCGCACACACGTCATCCGATGGTGATGACACGAAGAAAAACACACGTCACTCGGAGCAAGACGTCAGACCAGGAACATCCCGATTGGTGGAAACGAAGGAGTATTTAACGGGAAAGAAAAATTAACATATAAGTTTGACAAGAAACAATGTTTTTCTTTGAATGAATAGTTTTAAGGTAAAAATAAAAATAACGCAAGCAGTCAGGTACAAATGAAATATTAAGAAAACAAACTCAAGCTCCGGCGATGAAAAATTGACATATGGTCGAATTTTTATTAAATAAGAAGCCAAGGTCGAATGAGATACTTACCGTTAGTAAGCAAAACCGGGGATGAAGCGTTCAACAATCTCTCTGTAGGGAGGACCGAAAATGAAGCGTTTGAACCGCAAAACGCGACATAAGTCCCGTTCGACCCCCAAAAAAAGTGTCCTCACTTTTATCAATTCATGAAACCAAGCCAATGCTTAAGAATGGCTAATTTATATAAATATTGAAGAGCTTAAGAATAACTTTAAAGAAGTTAATTGTTGTTTAATCTAAAAAAGGCAAAAAAAAAACACACAATTCTAGATCAGTTTATACTAAGCTACCCAAAATCTTAGTTCAAATTTCAGTTCACAGCAGTGAAGGTTTGGAATATTTTTGTTGCTTACCAATTCCAGAGTGCAAGCACATCCAGAGCATACCCTCCAAAAGGCCTCCATATGAAAAAGGAGAAAATGGACAAGACAAACATAGATTAAACTACCAATCCAAAACTGAAAATCAGTTAAGGTTTCCCTGTAGAATTAAGTAATAGCATAAGTTTAAGCCAAGCAACTAAATCACAAACTTTTGGTGTGAAGGAAGACCAAGACAATATGAGAGATGAAAAACCAAGGGATAAAAAGGAGAAAAAAAAGAACAAAAATAATAAAAAATCACAAGTAAGAAAAAGGATACCAGAAAAGGTGGTTAAGAGGGGCCAAGTGAAAAAGACAGATCCCATCTCCAAGCCTTAGGACATATTACTGTAAAAATTATATACAAATTCTTTGGAGGAATAAGGTACCCTCAAGTGTCTTTTGTTTTCACACGAAGAACCGGTCTGCGACCATTCTAAGATCAGAAAGCCAAGACTAAGGAACACGAAACTCCCGAGGGGAGAAAAGACAGAAGGTGGGGAGAGTTTACAAAATGAAACTTATAGGGTAAAAGGGTCAGGGAAAAAACATCTAGTGAAAACTAGAAAAAGATCGTGAACTAAGCCAAACCAGCTCTTTAACCTAAGCAGTAACAAAATCAATGGATCACAAAAAAAACACAAGGCCAACATATTAATGACGGGTACAAAAAGACACCAACACAAAGCAACTTAACCAAGTTAACTGGGAAAAAGAAACAATAAAGGAAAAAAGTAAAAGAGGTAAACAAAACTCCGAGAAAACATGAAAAGAAGGGAGCCGAGCGAGGGAAGACTATTACTCGACAGTGCCATCCTAAAGACGAAGGAAACATTGAAAAGAAAGAAGAAATTTTTACTTTCATCTCCTTCTTAGATTCCTACTCACTACCAATTTGATTTTTATTATGAAAAGGAAAACCAAAATTTTTCAGGTAGGAAACCCTAGGACACCAGGTTATCATAGGTTTCAACCCAAGCTAAATCGGCCCACTCATCATTTCAAGTTCCCACTTCCTAAATAGCTGGATTACAAGGAACAGCAACTTTCCTGAGTCATGGGACTTTGACAAAAGAAACAAAGAAACCAAGGAAAAAGATAAGGGAACAACCAAATAAACTAAGCCATGAGAAAAGTAATGGGGAAAAAAAACCACAAAGACATCATAAAAAGAGAAAAAAATACAAAGTGATGAAACACGAGATGTAATAGAAATACAACTAAAAACAAGTTATTTATTGAAAGGTTTAAGTTGGGTAAAGTGGAAGGTCCCAGCAAGCATCTTGCCTTTGATGGGGTCTTTCAAGCGGTATGTAAGGTGAGAAATAACCTCATGAACAACAAAAGGTCCCTCGAATTTTGCCGCTAATGCCTTTGAGAAGTTCTTTATCTTGCTTGATAAGTAGTGTGTCTGCCTTAAAACCTCATCACCTACTTCATAGGAGTGGGGCTTTTTACCTTGATCGGCCTTAGCTCTGTTTTGATCTTGTTGATCCTTCAGAGATTTCCTGGCTAAAGTGATAGCATTTTTCAGCCGTCGAGACATGTTGACAGCCCACTGAGATGATTTTTTATCCATGGGACCCAACAGTGGAGGGTCAATAGTGCCGGGAAGACGCATTTCACGACCATGGTGAAGTAGAGAAGGACTAAATCCCGTGGTCCGAGAAACAGAAGCTCGTAAGGCCATCAGTATCATTGAGAGATCCAAATCCCAGGATTTCTGTGAAGTACCCAATCTAGCACGAATGAGATTCTTGATTGAACCAATGAGGCGCTCAGCCTGATTAGCTTGAGGATTGTAAAAAGACAAGAAAGTCTGTTTAACGCCAAACATCTTAGCGAGGAAACGCATCACACCATTCAAGAAGGATTTCCCATTGTCGCTCACGAGGCGACGGCACTGCCCATACCTAGAGAAAACTTCCTTCACCAACACCTCAGCGATAGTTATTGCCACGGCGTCTTTAATAGGAAAGGCTTCTGGCCACTTGGTTAAGGTGTCCATAACTATGAGCAGATATTTGTTGCCCCTGTTGGATCTGGTGTAAGGTCCAGCCACGTCGATGCAATAGGTATCGCCTGGAAGTTGAGGAATGAGAGCAGCACCCATAGCACCTCTAAAAGCTGTAGGATTAGCCTTGCAAGTTTGACATTTAACACATTTTCCTGATGAAAGATGCCACATCTCTCACCATCCCGAACTATGTGGAATGCCTTTGAATAAGCTGAACAGTCTTAGCCACTCCTAAGTGCGCAGTAACTGGACCCATGTGAGCAGCCACAATAATACGAGCTCTTTCTGGAGGAGGAATGAGAGCACAAAACTGTTGTTTGCCAAGTGATGTTCTAAAGGTACGGCCCAAAATATCGTTGACAATAGACGCGTTATAAGAAACTCGTCGAGCACGACGACCCAAGGGAGTAGTTGGGAATTTTTGTTCATCAATCAAAAATCTTCTAACAAGGTTTAAAACTGGATCAGCTGTTTGAGTAAGTTTCAATCGATCAGTGTCATCATTACCTAAGATACACTCAGATACTGTGAGGGCATGATGTGATAAACAGTCAGCTACAGTGTTAGATGCACCAGATTTGTATTTAATGGTGAAATCAAAGCATGATAAACGAAGTGCCCACGAGATACCCTGCCACTGGGGTCTTTAGCCTTCTTTAACCACTCAAGAGAGGCATGATCACTAATCACTAAGAATTTGTTGGACTCGATGTAAGGCCTGAATAACTCGATTGACCACAGCACGGCAAGTGCTTCTCGTTCCACGGTGCTAAATTTAACCTCGTTACCACGAAGCAGACGGCTGGCATAACATATGACATTTGGACCAGCAGCACCCTCTTGTGACAAAATAGCCCCAAGACCAAAACCGTAGCTATCGCATCGGATCGTAAAAGGCTTTGAAAAATCTGGTTGAGCAAGGATGGGTGCTCAATATGAAAAAAATACATTCACCGAGTGGTGCCCCATTCCTGTGTCATCAGCTGGGCCGCGTCATACTTCTGACCTTCTTGTTTTTTTTTTTTAGTTTGTACTGCTGACAGTTCGGACACGCTTTTTTGTCTACCGAAGAATCCTGCAATGTTCCGAAAATTCAGTGTGTTTTAACAGATTCTTGAGAAAACATACCAGTTTGTTGGGTTTTTTTTTTTTTGGTGATTTGCTTTATTTTGGATCCATAACGTTCTCTCCAGTTGTAGCTTTGCGATTGCCTCCACGGTACTTCACTACGTACCCTAATAATACGTCTACCAGTGGTTGAAAATGTCAAATAATAACCCCTTCTTTAGTGCAAGGCACATATGGTCCTGGAATTTTGAAGAAAAAAATCAGATTTGCCTTTGAACAAAACTGCTGTAGCTTCGCGAGGGTTCCTTGGAAACGTAAGAAATGCCAACTAATACCGATTTCCCATTGGTAAATCGAGGCGGCCAGGCCGGACTGGGGCGGTCCGGCTAGTGCCAATCGGGGCCAGTGCTCTGTCTTAATTTGATTTCGCGTTAGTTAATAAAGCGGTCTTGGCCGTGCCTGGCGCGGCCAGGCTCACACTATTGGTGTGAGCCAGGCCGGCTCTTGAAATACCGGCCGGCCCGATTTCGCATTGGTTAATAAAACGGTGCCCAGCACTCCTTGGCACGGCCAGGGCCACTTTAATTTTTCAATGCGAAATCGGTATTAGTACAGCCGAAGTCTGCCAATCAAGGAAATTTTCTTTTTTACACATTTCTTGTAAATTAGCTAAGATCGCCCTGAGGACAAGATTTAGGAAGAATCGTTTCCTTGTAGATGACTCATTAAACGAGGGGGGCATTATTTTATGGCAACCTACCGTGTAAAATGGCTCATCTGCCCAGTCTTTATGAAACGTAGAAGAGAACACTGTTTCCTAAATAGCTGGGGGTTTCTCGTTCTCTTTCAAGGGCAGTTACATCAAGTTAATAAAACAGAGTAGAATAGGAGGTGCCTGCCAATAAGTTTAGAGCTTTTTGAAGGCACATGCGACAGATGTTAAGCAGAAGTTTGTTTTTTGCCGCATGAGGGAGGAAACCGGAGGAGCCGGCGGAAAACCTCGTGAAACGGGTGGGAAACAAATGGAGAAAAACCCGTACATATACACTTCCCTACGATCGAACCCGGGTCTGTAAGAAGACAGAGATGTACACCCGGGACCAAGACACCTAGCGAATCTGACGCCCCAGTGCTCGCGTCTACCATGCACCCAATAATACAGATGCAAAACTATTTCCGTTGCTTTTTGGACTTAATGTCTGAGTGCCAGACCGGGACATGGGCATGCAAGGTCGCTCTGAACTGCCAGGAGCTCAGCGGTATTGTTGGTTCGTTGCTCGAAGGCTTATGTTAATCCAATAACAGGATGGCACGCTACTGTTTTGCTCTTGCAGAATTAAGAGAATTATCTCCTATTGCTATGCTCCTGTGTGTAATTAAAAAACAAGTGGTATTACCTCCAAAATGACCCAAGAATAAAAAGTGGTAGATATCCAGTAAAGTGTGCACAGCGTATCTTGAGTCCTGCAAATGTTTTATGATTGGTTATGTCTTCCTAGAGGGGGTTGTTGCCGCCATTGTTTTTGTAACTATTTTGGATATCAACAAGGCACTCTGCTGTCAAAAACATACAATCAATTATCTGTGTCCGTTGTGGGGCGAACTCAAGATAGGCTGCGGACCCTATTAACCACCTGAAAAGTTTCTCGATTCAGTTATCGTACAAAAATATAAAAAAATAACGATGTTGTACAATAACGTCAACACGTGCGAGTTATTTTCATTCTCGTGCTACGATACTATAACAATACTGGTGATTTGAACAAAAAAATTATGTTTTGCTGAAAATACATGCAACTCTTTTGCATGTAACTCTCTTTAAATAAATATAGTTTTGTAATAAACATAATAATTTAAGATGCTTTAACAATATTTTGAAAGCAGTATTTAATTCTTGGTAGCGATTGACATCTAAGGAGTTAGCTTTTTGGGAGTTAGCTTATTTCAAATGCTGACCTAACAGTAAAAAATATAAATTAGGAAAAATTTCCAAAATAAAATTAGGCAATAATACTTAATGACCTAATTAATCAGGAACTTTTAATCTTTTTCTTGAGCAAAAAATCAAACCTGGAAGAAAAAATAATAATTTAAATTTTTAAATCGTGTGATTAGTGTTTTAGTTTTATTAATCAAATTTTGCGACGAACGAATCATAAAAAAATTCGTCTTCGGCACACAATTAAGCTAAAAGTAAATTTGTAAGTAGGGGGGGGGGGGGGGGGGGGGGGGGTAAATGAGGCAGATTTTCCGTTTTGAAGCATTTTGCAGGGCTGTTAGTATAATGAATGTAAGGAAGAAAGGGACATGGAGCAAAAACCATGGAAAAGAAGCCCTGGAAAAAATCTACTCTCTGGTTAAACTTGTACCCTGCCTGGTGAAATTGGAGCCAAAACAACTGACATATCTTATAATGACAACATAAAAAAAAATTAAACAAATTTTGTCCTGTCTGCATTTTTTCGTTCAGATTTTTATCCCGTAGGTTTTTCTATCCGCTTTTTTCCTTCTGCTTTTCCACAGCTTTTGTTTTGGGGTACATATCAGATATTTTTGGTCCAAATTGATGAAATCTATTTTTTTATTTTAGCAATTTTGAGATGGAAACACATATCTAGTTTTCTGGTGCATTTCTTTTTTTTTTTCTTGGTTGGCTTTCATTACATTTTGAGGACAGCAGTCATCTTTTTTCATATGATTAGTATATCTTATTAGTACTGCTGATGCCCGGATTTATTTAATGTTCAGTTTGTTATTATTGTATAATAGCAATGTATAAAACAACGTAAAACAATGTTTAAAACAGTGTAAAACAATGTTTAAAACAGTGTAAAACAATGTTTAAAACAATGTAAAAAAATGTTTAAAACAATGTAAAACAATCAATTTGGCCGTTTAGAGGTCCCTACGCCTGAACCACTTGACCAATTAGAAGAGGTCTTATGAAAAGGGCACATCTCCATAGCAATACCTGTAAAATGAGCTAAAAACCAGTTTTATTCACCACATATAAGATACAAAAAAAAGCATTACCAGTAAGTAGTAAGTAATTAGGCAAATATCAACGTTATTAAGGTCTTTTTACAACAAGAAAACGTTAAACTGTGACACTAACAGTGACTTTTATGGTATCAGGCGACCAAATTGTCCCGATAAAACAAGTTTCAGCCTTTTCCGTCACAATGTTGCTGAAAACAGCCGAACCACCTTAGCTGTAAAGACACTAGGTGTCTAGTGGTCGCCATGCTCATTTATGTATATATTATCTGGATGTTATCGTTTATCTTAGTGAGTGACACACTAGCGGGTGTCTTGATACCTAAAGATGCTGCATTTTAAACACCTATAGACGTCGCTTTTTACAACGGATAGTATATAGGTGTTATTCTCTAACTTTACTTTAATTATGCTAAGTTGGTGGGAAGGATCATAGAGTAGTTAAGGTCACTCAACGAGCCGAGAGGGCATTTGAGGATCATGACTCAAGAATTGGACCATTTTCCAGCAAGCTGGAATGAACAAGGACTTCAAGACATAGAATATATGTGTTAAGAACACTTTCAAGGGTAGTGTGTGTTTGTTGTGGTTTTCGGCATGCTTGAATGCTTTTTTATTAATTGTTCCGTAACGTCAGAATAATTTTAAAATAATTAGATTACTGCTACTGCTACACGTCAGCGTCAACTTTGACGAAGAGTTACTGAGCTCTAATCAAAAGTTGTACACTAGAGGTTTATGAAGAGGTTCAGCTCAGCAACATGGCTGTCGTACAAAAAAATTTCCTGTTCAGGACTGATCAACAACTTCAGTAGTGGTCTTCAGTACTGTTCACAGACTGTTCAACAACAGTTCTTAGAGAAATATAAACTAGAAAATAATTTTTTTTTGATAAATCCAGTCACAGCCTACAACGTAAAAGATGGAAGGATTGCTAGGAAATTTTGTATTATGAATTTAAAATTGTTTGATGTCTACAAATCTAAAAACAAAACATACAGGGTTCACAAATTTGTGTCCGGCCACCATTATACTTTTATACAGTATTAAACAATGCAGTTTGGGTGAAATTTTGACTGTAAAAATAATTGTATCAAATTTTTGTTTGATATAGCTACAAATTAGTAAAGAAATCCATTGAATAAAAAAATCGAGGCACAACCGTAGTTAACCTAATTTGGGATATGAGTACAGCTTAGTCGATAGCATTTTCATCCAAAGATGGGTTAACCCAAAATATTATAACCCTAAAAAGTTGTCTATCTTATTTTGCTCAGCAAATCGTATTTACATTTGTGACATCATTCAGTTCCTTGTTAGGTGCTTTAGGCACGATGTGGTTCATAACGTCAACTGTATAGATGTTTTGATTTACACCACCTATAGACGTTTTGACTTGCAACATCAATATTCTGTAGACGTTTAAACACGCAACGTCTACAAATATTCATCTGACCATAGATGTTGCATTTGTAGACGTTGTGGTTTACAATGAATAAAATTTCTTTATAAGATTAAGGCAGGTCTTACAACAAGTTGTAGGATTACGTATAGGTATGTAACTCACAACACCATTTTTGAAGTGAACGCTCAGATGATGATGCCCCGACCTTCTACAACTGAGCCCTTTAAAATCAAAGCACAACTCGTAACAGCTCATCCACTTTAATTGTAATTACTCTCTCGCTAACTAACTGCCTAACTCGCTAACTGCCGGCAGGCAGTGCTTATTAGAGTTCGTCTGCCCACGAGAATTTCAGAAAATTGGACAGGAGGAGGAGGCGGCAGAGCGGCTAACAATGTCAAAATGTTACAATGCTGCAACATGTAACAATAGGGTAACAGTAGGCGAGGCGCACAATATCGGATTATAGCTCTCTCGAACAAGATGCAACAATGGTTGGGTGCCGGGAAACTAACATTGTCGTATGTATTATTTAGTATGTAAGGTGGGCGCGTGGCCATGGGCCGAGGTCCCAATAAATAATTGATGAACGTTGTCGTTGTTTGAGTTAGATAGCTCGCTGTGCAGAACCAAAATTAAATGGTCTTGATTTTTCCTTAAATCTTCAAGTTTTAAACCGTAGGGTGCGAAGTCTTTGGGCGGCAGACATGACTGAGTGACTTATTTACTTTTTCAATGCGGGCTTCGGGAAGCAAGTTGAATTATTTCCGCGATTGTTGCCACGATACTGAAACAATCCAGAATCAACAACTCATCGAGATGACGCATGCTAAATCCAGAAATACGCTAATGTGTTGCCATCAAATAATAATCATGGGACAAACCTTCGGTGGAACCTAAACATAAGTATCCATTTCTAATGTTCCGTTTTTTCGAAAACAAAAATCGGTGGACAGTGGACACATAAAATAGAAGCAAAAAAATCCAACAAATTAACTGAGCAAAAAAAGGCATCGCCGTTTAGAAAAAAAAACCATTATAGACCTCGTATCCCCATACTCACAGCCCTGAAGGTACACGAATAAAAACGGATTAGAGTTCACTCGAACGCATTGTCATTGTCCGAACTTTGGCTGTCCAATGAGAGACGATGCCGACAAAGCTAACAATGGTTATAACAATATTTTCGTACTTACGCGCTATCCCACGTCATCCTCGTTACACCCTTAGGCTCCAAACCATAAAAAGTATGCAGTTTGTATCGTACTGCAGCTTTCGCCCAATTTCATAGCTGGAAGCCTTCCCGTTATCTCGGTATCGATGAATAATCATCCTTTGGAAATTAACATGGGGATGAGCGGACTAGAATTAGCTAGCTAGCTAGATAGCTATAGCTAGTTACACATTTTCAACGTTATTGAGGGTCAGATTTTTACATTGAAAGCACCTTACCTGGCATTCCTACACGAGTTAAATTTTGTCAGGTGGGTCATTGCTTTTCATTTCAACACAATTTAAGCTTTTGTACCGCATTAAAATTTTTCCCCAAGTACCTAAAATGTGCCCAATGCTTCAAGATACAAGACACACTGTCGCTATGGCGCCACGCTACAAGGGTTAACAACCTCGACGATTGAACTGATGTGATGTTTCTTGTGATGATTGTTGCCTAACTTGGCTCGACACACTAGCGTGTGTCTACATTAGCACGAAATCAACGATGTTGCCTTGCCTAGTAGGTTAAATTAAACTTGTGGTTACATTTCGTATGCCTTGCATTGCCAACAGACTAATTAAAACTTAGGTATTTAATGAAAAAACTTATTTTTTTTTTGGGGGGGGGAGGTTCGGCCTAATCATGACAACAAAATTTGAACGAATATTCGAATATTCGAATATTTTTGTGTGATTATTCGATCGTCCGATCCCTAATGTAAACATTGCTAGCGGTAGTAGAGCTACTTATACAAGTAAGAACCAAAGGCCTTCGTTTTCTTACTTACGCAAGTACGAACCCCACGCCTGCGTTTTCTATGCCTAGAATTATTTTTTCTTCTTCAAAAAATAATAGTTATTAATTTAAAGTGTGAAATAGTTTAATAATACTTTAGAAATTATTTGGATACGTAAACATGGACAGTGATTGTATTTTCACTACTTAAGTAGAAACCAAAGACCTTCGTTTTCTTACTTACGTAAGTAAGAAACCCACGGCTAGCCGCATCAAACCGCCTCACCGCCTCAAATTTCCGCCGGGTAGGTGTGTCAAAAAATGGATTTGTTTAGCTAAAATAAACATGGTAAACACCCAGCCTATTTTCTAAAACGGAATTTTTTTTCCTTTATTTTTTTTTTGTATTTTGCTTCTTTTTTCAACATAAAAGAATGTAAAATATGGTTTTAAGTTAGAAGTGGTAGTAGGGGGGGGGGGAGGGCGTTTGCTTAGGAATTGCCAGTGGATCATCCAGGGAGAAAAACCATTTATTCATTTTCGCGTTTATGAGACAGTAAATGCACTAAATTACTCGAAGCAGCGCCACTAGGCATGACGAGCTTGCGTAATTGGAAGTTAGGAGCCTACGCAAAAGCAGCAGGAGGCGGACATGAAGCTACATCTATCGGCCGCAACGAAAATTAATTAACAAACTCGAAACTTCACGCAGCATAAGGAGCGTGGAAAATGCCGCCATCTATAGAATGTAAAAGTAACTAAAGCGAGGCAATTGTGACTGGAGTGGAAGACTTGGTAATCTAAAAGTGCAATATGCTAGGTCTTTGAAATTTATACAATGATCAATTGAATAAGCAAGATAAAAAAAAAAAAACATTTCAGGAATGGCGAAAGATCCACTGTTTTAAGGCCTTTTTGAATAAATGCAGACTGGTTGACTCCATGGATGTACAACACTATTTGAGAAAAAATATTTTGTGTAGTCCATCTTTAGTACTGCTACTACAAGTTTAAATGGATGTCTCCGGGTGTAGTTGTTGCCGCGAATATTAAAATATAAATAACTTTGGGTCGATATTGACAAAACCTCTCAATATCAAGAAAGTCAAGTAGAGATCAGCTAGCAATCGTCGGAGTTCTATTGACTTAAGGCGAAGATGCTCCAAACTCTGCACATATGAAAGACAGATGAAACCAATCTATTAGGCATTTAGTAAACGATCTCTGTACCCATTCGACTAGTTTAATGCCTTTATTAATAAGGTACGGGGACCAAACTGGATTTGCATATTCAAGTATAGGACGAACACATATCTTGAATGCCTGTACCAGTGTTGACGCGTCTCTAGAGACAAAACAGCGTCTAATCATGTGGCCAATCCTCTTTGCTGTAGAAACAATCTGGTTACAGTGATTAGAGGATTTAAGGTCCCATGACAAACAAACTCCCAGGTCTTTAATTGTAGATTCAGAGGTCAACTTAGAATCTTTTAAAATGTATGCATACGTTAAATATGTCCTGCCAATGGGGATGATGTGTTATTTTTGGGCATTGATCGGTAATTGCCACAGTACTGACCAATTTTCAACATGGTTTAAAGTAGATTGGAGTATAAAATGGTCATCAACAGTTTTTGGCGTATACAATTTATTATCATCTGCGCACTTTAGCATTTTGATACTATTGCTATTTGGTGAAAGATCAGAGATAAGGACTACAAATAGAAATTTTCGCGCGATGCTGTCATGTATGACGTCACAAACGCCGTTTGCACCATTTTTACGTGTTGTCAGTCAGGTTTCCGTGCAGAATAGCGGAACATTGATTTTAGTGCTTCGGTAAAAACTCTCCGTGATGAATTAGAGTAACAATGCACTCTCCCTATCTCTAAAATACCACTTTGAGAAAGAGGAAAATTTATCGTGCGTTAGAACAATTTCGATGATCTGTGGCTTACGCGCTGAGCTGCTCATTGGGTTTAGGAAACTGCTCACTGAATTAGTGTTTTTGTTGTTGTTGTAAATACCACATACTGAAGCGACAGAAAGGTATGCATTGTGCATATCACTTTCCTTTACTAAGAAGACAATGGACAGTCCTTCACTCACTTTATTTCATGTACTGTACATACTAAATCGTTCTTGCAAAGATTAGTTATGTGTTGCACCATTAAACTTGACACAGAATTAATGGCAACAAGAAATGAACATTTACTTACTGTAAACAGTCTGTCTACAACTTACAAGCATCTTGCTGGATTACAATGCTTAACCTTAAACAATACAAAAACTACAGACACGAGCTATTTGCTCGTGCACTAATGTGGCCATGCCACAATAAAATACTTTACACTCCGGGCCCGGCGGTTTACACTTCCAGTGGAAATAATAATTGAACGGGCCGACGATGTCCGGAAACGGCAGTGAAAAGGCTATTAGACTGAATCAAGTTAGGTTGGGGTTTGGGTGGGACTTACGTACTAGGCAGCCTCCTACATAGGTTTCCCTTCGAGGGGTAGCTGTTACCTTGCTATGCTAATACGGCAAGGCTACGTTATCCTCGGCCCTTACTCTACTTAGATGCTAAGGAGGAATTAGGTTTGCAGTGGGGGTATACTCACACCAACCAAAGTCCAACAGAAATTGCTACTGAAAGAAAGTCACATGTTAATGAACAACCAAACTTCTCAAACTCAATGAACTTACACCATGATGGAAATAGTAAAAGTCCTAGTTAGGCCTGAAATTATTCCTAAAAATCCTTTGCCTAGTAGGCCTGCATTTAGTCTTAAAAAGTATACCTAGCCAAGAAGAGAGGCAGGAGACCAAGTTGAGGAGATGTTGCTGGTTTGAACCCAGCCGATGAAGTGAAGTTTATTTTTCCTTCAATTTAGGATTACAATTCAACAATGCTACATATGTACATTCTCGAGCTCACGCAGCACGAGTAATCTATAACTTATATAACTAATAGACTTAATACATTATTAGCAGCCCTAACTAGGGAATTTAATTAATCAACTACACGCTTAACGTCCATTGAGATACAAAAACCTCCTTAACAAAGGCCAACTCCGATGTGGATCGACCCTACTGAAATCTCGTCAAGCATCTTTTGGCCGCTACAACAATGTATCTCTACGCGTGTTTGAACATTCTAGACAGGACGATTTCAGGATTTGGCCGGTAAGCCAATTTTTTTCTTATTTAATATTTTATTTGATGAAAAAACCGTGTACATAAACAGTTAAATTATATCGTAACAAAAGCCAGTTACTTCAATCCCATAGAAACTATCGTAACTTTTGCGTAACTCTAAGCAAAATGCTGTAACTAACTAATGAACAGACAGCAAATTATCGCAATTAATGAACTCGCGATTATAGCTAAAACGTGGGAAACTTTATTTTGACAATAATTAACCTAAGAATCGCGACAGACGAACCCGTTTTTTTTATTTTTCAGCCTAAGCTTACAAGAACGGATTTTATTGTCTCGACCTCGGTTGAGGGTTTCAACAACTGCCCACGGCCAAAGGTGACGAGCAACTCGGTTCTCTTTGATAAGCACTAGAACTCCAACTTTTGGCACAAACTTTTCGCCCACATTTTGTTGATGGTGCGCTGATCTCAACTTTAGGAGATATTCTTGTCTCCATCGAACCCAAAACATGTTCGTCAGTCGTTGACAATATTTCCAACGGCGCTGTAGTTCAACTCCAGTACTTTTCCCAAACCAAGCTGACTTGTCTGGAAGCGAAATTAGTCTTGCTCCAACCAGGAAATGGGAAGGGGTGAGTGGCTCAGTGTCTTGGGGGGTCATCAGAAACCTAGTTATTGGACGGGAGTTGACAATAGCTTCTATTTGAGTTAACACTGTCAACAATTCTTCGTAGCCTAACTTGGCTTGCCCAAGCACACTCTTTAGGGGAGTCTTGATTGAACGCACAAGACGCTCCCAAAAGCCACCCCACCATGGAGCACGTTCAGCGATGAATCGCCACTGAATTCCTTGTGTGCTGTAGAAATCTTGCAGCTCTTTGCTGCTAAATCGTTTCCACAATTTTTTAAGCTCACGGTTTGTGCACTGAAATGACTTAGCGTTGTCTGAATATAAAATACGACACAATCCCCTACGAGCCATAAATCTACGGAGTGCCATCATAACAGCAGCTGTGGATTGACTGAGAAGCAACTCCAAGTGAACCGCTCGAGTGACGGCATAAGTTAGCAATAAAACGTAAGCCTTACATTCGCCATTGACGTTGTCTTTAACATAAAGGGGTCCAAAGAAATCTCATCCAGAAACCTGAAATGGAGGAGCAGGATTAACTCGAGCGTCGGGTAATGGAGCTTCTACCACTTTTCCAGCCTTCAAACGATTTCTTGCACACGTCGCACAAGTATGCAGCACTCTCTTTACAGTTTGTCGGCCTCTCAGAATCCAAAATTGGGTTCTCAGGTCGGATAATGTTTCAGTTACACCAGCGTGAAACAACTGAAGATGATGGTGCATCACTAGAAAATTGGTGAAGACATGATTTCCTGGCAAAATTGTAGGGTGTCGTTTGTCATCCGTGATCTTGGCCTCTTCCAATCTTCCGCCCAACTTCAAGAAACCAGCTTTGTCCATGAAGGGCTTTAAATCTCTTAATTTTGACTGAGGAGTCAAAATCCCTCTTCCACTCATTAACTGTGAAATTTCATCACTGAAATGGTCCCTTTGCACCCAGCGCACCCAGTGATTTCTAACTGTTTCCACTTCTTCCGTCGTCAAGCAGTCACTTGAACTAATGATTTTATTACGCAACCTCGAAACAAAGCGTAAAATCCATGCAGTCACCCGTAGCAATTTAAGAAGTGAGCTGAAACGTTCTATCATCATTAAAGGTGGTATAGCATTTTCCACAGCAACAGGGGCTAGAGTTACTTCTTCAGGAAATTCTGGTTTGCTCCATTCCACCAATTCTTCATCTGCAGCAACTTCCGTGCAGAACTCCCTCTGGATATAAAGTCTGCAGGATTGTCTGACCCAGGACAATGTCTTCATCGAGAAGAATCAAACTGCTTCTGAATCTCTGTTACAAATGGTTTCCAATTTCGTGCAGCAGATTGAATCCAACAAAGTACAACTGTAGAATCTGTCCACATACAACGTCTAATTCTGGGAATCCTAAGGACACTTGGACAAATTTGGCTAGCCGAGCTCCAATTAATGCTGCCAGTAGCTCGAGGCGTGGTAATGTAAGTCGTTTCACAGGAGCTACTCTTCCCTTGCTCATAACTAATGACGTGACTGCTGCATCATTTATCTCTGAGCGCAAATAGCAGACCGCTCCATCAGCTATATTGCTTGCATCACAGAAGACATGAAGTTGTTGATTAAGACGACCAAAGTTCGTATAAGCAATAGTCTCCTCAAAACAACGATTAATGCGTATTTCTTCTAAGTGAGGAAGATCCGAAAGCCATGCATGAAAAAGTTTTTGTAAGTTTTCTGGCAAAGGGTCGTCCCATGGAATTTTCAGTTCCCAGACTTGTTGGAAGAGATGTCGTATCTGCACAATGACAGGTGAAGCAAATCCCAACGGGTCGAAAATTCGGGCTGAACACTGCAAAAGTTCTCTCTTGCTTTGGCATTTTCCTGAGACGACTTCCTGGAAGGACTTCATTTGCAATGACAAGGTGTCTGATTTAGGGTCCCATCTGAGGCGAAGAACCTTTTGCCGTTCTTTTCTTTCTTGAATCAAGAATGAATCTGGGGAAAATTTTGAAAGCCATTCACTGCTTAGTTGTGTCAGTAGCGCTTCCGTATTTGAAACCCACTTTTTCAGAGACACGCCAGCAGTCTCCATAATTGTCCGTGACTCTTGACAAAACTTAAAAGTGTCTTCCACTGCCCTATCACCAGAGACTAAGTCATCTACATAAAAACTGCGGTCTAATTTACTGCAAGTTTCAGGAAAGTCAGCTGCCTTTTGGTTTAAGTGGTATCGTATCTTTCCAGCTAGGAGGTAAGGAGAGGAGGTTGCACCGAACAAGCCTCGAGACATCCGAAATTCTCGAAGACGAGGCACCTTTCCAGAACTCCACTCCGAATTCACCCACAGAAACCGAGTGACGTCACGGTCCTCTACTGCTAACTTACACTTGAAGGAATGCCTTCTCAATGTCTGCTAAAATGGCGATCTTGTGACTATGGAACCTTAACAAGACACTGACCATATCTGGGTTCAGGTTGGGCCCAGTCCACAAACAGTCATTTAATGATTTACAGCCAGGTGCATGTGCGCTTGCGTCAAAAAACACTCTGACCTTAGTTGTCAGACGATCTTCTTTAATGATGGCATGGTGTGGAATATAGTACAACCCGTCTGAAACATCAGCCTTTGTAACAACTTCTTTGGCATGTCCTGCTTCCACATATTGCATGATCGCTTTTCGGTAACAGGGGAATAATTCTGGATCTTTCACAAAATGACGGAGCAAACTGAATAATCTTCTGCAAGCCAAGGCTCTGTTCGACTCTAACTCCTCCAAGGACCGCTTCCATGGAAGACGAACAGTATAACGACCACCATCAAAAACTATGTTCTTTTCAAAATCTTTATGAACTTGTGCATCGATTTCGTTTAATGGCTGTTGCACGTGTGAGCCTTCTTTGATTCCTATGGAGTCAAGACCCCAACACTTAGAGATCGATTCGTTAGTGTCACAATTTGAAACGGCTGTCAACATTACTGCCGGGCTGGCAGAATCAGGTAATGGTAAACCAGGGGCTTATGCTATTCCATTCAAGATCCAACCAAACCTGCTTTCTGTAGCCATCATCGTATCAGACAAGGGATAATTTATTACAGTTAACAGCTTCCAATATAAATCCAGACCGATCAACACATCGATCTTCTCCCGAGGTGATGTCCAACCCTTGAAAATAGCTGGATGCAGGCCTAATATCTCCATCTGACGAACCAACGGGCTAGACCCAGCTTTAAGAGGTGCAGACGTGATTTCTGGTATAACCAAAAGCTCTACATCTTCTGAATGGTCACTGATTGGACTTCTTAATGTTGTTGTTACGACAGGAAACCGTCGCCGAATTGCACCTAAATCACTGAATCCCTTCACAAATAAAGACTCTGAACGAATCATTGGTAGGGCCAGTGTCTTCACCAAATCTTCTCGGATGAAGTTACGATGACTCCCGTCATCAAATAAAACACAAATGCGTGCTTTTCCCTCTGGACCCTCCGCCGAAGCATGTACATCTGAACCTTAGATCTGAAACCTTAGATTTTACGTCTTGTTTTGTCATCATGACGTTTTGGACAGCAGCAACTTCTTTTGCAGGTTCCAAGTTCTCGTTCTCTGAAGTATTTGATCTTTGCTGACAAAGCAACGGATGATGCTTACGATTACACCCTTGGCATTTTTTCTTGAAACAGCGGATATTGCGAGATGTCCAAGCCTTAGGCACTGAAAACAACGACCAGTCTTTTGTACTATCTCCGAGCGTCGTTTAGGTTCCATGCTCTTCGTACAGCTCCAAGTTCGATGTTCAGTCGAGCTACAAAATTCGCACACCGTGTCAGCTGACCTTGCCTTAGAAACTGATTTGTCTGCTGCATTTGTTGCTTCAACGACTAGCGATTTGGAAGTAGGAGCAGCAGGTCTGGGTTTTCGCCTTTCTTCCACATTGGACTCCTTTTCTTGTGCAGAGGACTTGCCAGCAGGCTTAGCACTTACTACCAATGCTGCCCACTCTCGGCCTTCAACTTCTTTACACAGAAAATCCATCAATTCGTCAGCTTTGCATGCTTTTGCTTCAGGTTGACGATTCCATACAGTTAAAATGGATTCAGGTAGTAATTTGAGAAGAACAGGACTTAATAAACAACTGTAAGTTGCAATTGACACTCCCAAGGCATCTAAAGCTTTTATTTGGGCTTGACATTCGTCATAAAGCTGGCGTAAAGCAGACACGTTCACAGCACTTGACAAAGGTTGCATGTTCAAAAGACGATTCATATGTGGCTGAACGATAAGCTCCTTTTGCCCAAAACGAGAATTAGGGTATCAACAGCTATTTTGTAATTGGCAGCACTAAGTGGAATTCCAGTGATGGAAACTTGAGCTGGCCCAGTAAGCAACGACTGTAGATACGAAAATCGTTGAATATCACTAATGCTAGGATTGCTGTCAATGGAAAGCTCAAAACTGATCCCAGAAACGAACCCAGTCCAATGATCCATCATCATACTTTAATATCTCAAGTTTGGGAAGTTTCACATTTAGTCGTTGTTGTCCACTTGTTGTCCAGGTGCTCTCGGGAGTTGAGGGGCTGGTTGTGAAGTAGGCACAGGTGGATGTAGGAAATCTATAATTTTATTATGCTGGGCACTAATATCTCCCACCCACTCATCCGCAACTATTATTTCTGTGGCTAACTCTTCCTCTGTACCAGTGGTTGCCAATGCCTCGTATATTTGTGCATTTAAACCTTCTATTTGCTGCACTTTATCTTGCAATTGAGCTCGCAAAACATGCAAAGTTGACACATCCTTGCCCTCTAAAGCAGTAGTTACACGCTGTGATAATTTTGTTGCTGCACTCTTGAACCCACCGCGCTTCTTACGTAACGCTTCTATTGTTGTCATTATTTTTAATGGTACTATTGTTAGCAAATTTGAGTTCTTAAGGCCCAATACATTGTTAGCTTAAATTTCTCACGTTACCTCTAGGTTCCTTTGAGACATTCACTCGTTCTTTAAAACACCTCAACGTCCGCAAAAGTTTCGGCACCACATTGGTTCCACCATTAAACTTACACAGAATTACAGAACAACAACAAGAAATGAACATTTACTTACTGTAAACGGTTTGTTTACAACTTACAAGCATCTTGCTTGATTACAATGCTTAACCTTAAACAATACAAAAACTACAGACACGAGCTATTTGCTCGTGCACTAATGTGGCAATGCCACAATAAAATACTTTACAGTTATGAGCATTATTAAGACTTTTAGTGTCCCTTCACTTTGCTAGATGTTTTAAGGGTAGAAATTATTCCATTATACAAATCTTGCAACAAGTTTAAATTGTTCCAAAACTAAAAGAAAATTTAATATACAGTCGTATCCTGCTACCCGCAGCCACTGATTGTATCGTGAATAAAAATACCACAAGCAATAATGACCAGGCATAGTAGTTTTTAACGTTTAGTTCCAATTTGGAATGAATTTCCCGAGTCTATGAATGAGGCTCCATCCCCGAATACAGTTCAGGAATTTGTGCGATATTCGTATGTATATTCTTATCGTCATAACCAAAATATAAAACTGAAGCACAGAACCTGAAGAAATATTTCTTTAACTCGCATACATCATCTCCGTTAAATTGCAACGTACCAGCTAAGTGTCCTAATTGGCATCGTGATCTTTGTGATGGGTTTTTATTTGTTAGCAGAGACAGCCGACCATTAAAGAGTCAGTTGTATGTGCAATTCAATTACCCCCCCCCCCCGGTTCGTCACCAAGCTAGCGTTGCATGTATGCTTTGCTCCTTACATTTGATTGTATGCTGTTAGATTGTGATGATGCGAATGAGAAATAGCCGTATCTCCTTCGTGATTGTTAGCTTTTGTTGAGAATAGAAAGAATCAGTTCAGAAGTTATCTAAAGTTGTCATTTGCATCGTCACACAACTTTTAAAATAGCCGTATTTCCTTCGTGATTGTTAGCTTTTGTTGAGAATAGAAAGAATCAGTTCAGAAGTTATCTGAAGTTTTCATTTGCATCGTCACACAACGTTTAAAATATTTTTTTCCTTTTGGTCTTGGGAGATTATGGGATTTGAAAACCGGCTTTCACTAAGCTTTGAATTTGCGCAGTGCCACCAACCATACCCAGAGCTTCAGAAGGAGAGAGGAACAATTTTACTAGGTGATAATGCCAATCGGATCTTTTACTTGCCACAACGAACATGAGCACGATGTCAAGTGACCCTCTCTTTCCCGAAAATACCTCGGGTGGATGAGGTCACGATGGTAACTGGCGGCACCTCTGTCATACGAGACAGTCGTCCTAAACACCAGGCCACATTGCCCCACAGACAATCACTGTTGGTGGTAGCCGACAACTTTAACTACGGTGTTTCACCTAGGCTTACTCACATGGTCCAGGGTCACAGGGGATCTCTCACAGGTTTGTAGTTTGCATTAAGGCTTTTTGATTATTATTATTTTTCATTCGTTTTGGTAGTAAGGAGCGAAAGTCGCCTGATGATGCAAAATGGATTTATAAAAGTTCAATAAATGTTTTTTTTTTTTTTTTTTTTT
>JAHWFP010013786.1:0-43669 GCA_023313725.1 Lithobius niger
AGACAGGACGCACTATTTTAACATTCGTAAGTCATTTATATTGCTGGGACTGGACAAACAAATTCACATGGATTTTGTTAGCGCTAGTGGTTGTCAAACGGGTAAACGATTGCAATCACGGTCCACGTCGCAAATCAGTAGACTATTTAAACGATAGCGTGGGATTCACACAATAATAAACACAGCTCAAGGTATCTTCTGGAAAATAACATTTATTTTTTCATAAAATATGTTGCAGTAATGCTTTAACTGTACATGTACCCTTCTTTTTGGTTGTTATAACTGGATGATTAACTCGTCTACATGTAACATTGCAAAGGCCACAGGGACTCGCTCTAAATGATGTAGAAATCTGATAACACAAAAAAATGAAATGACATTCTAAATCCCTATGGCAGATACATGAGATGACAAGCAGGTACAAGTGAAATTGAATGGCGATGATTTGAATTGAGAACATGGTTTTTTTTTCCATCTTGTAATAATAGTAATGACATCCCAACTGCAGCCGAGTTGCGGGAAGTTTTAATAGGTGGAAACAATACAAACGTATGACTTCTTAACCCTACAACTACTAGGAACTTAAAATCAAATACAACACTTCCAACAAAAATCTACAAAAACACAAAAGCATGATTTTGTTGTTGTTTCCACCGAGATTTGGGCTGCACCTGGACTGTAATGAAATATGAAATACAGCATCAATTTTTTTATTTTACATCTTTATGGAAATCTGCAAACACGCGTAAAAAAAACAAAGACAAAGAAATTAAGTAATACGTAAAGGGTTACATAATATTTACAACTTTTTTTCACTTCTGGACACAATATATATTTTTATAATATACTATAGATGTATAGCTTAAATGTGAAAGCTTCAAGTCTACTTATTATGTTTAGAATATTGTATATTGCTACGGTAGCACAAAGGTAGGAACTATAAAACAAAACCAATCCTTCCAGTACGAGTAGCAGCACACATTTTTTTTCTCAATTTTTTTAAAATTCTTTTTCTGAATATATTGGGCTAATTCAATAAACTACTTCCAGTGGTACAATTATTTTTTCCCCTCTTTTTTTCAACATTCAATTCCAAGCTTCGTGTTTTGATTCTGCTCAAACTCAGTCACTCATCCTCATTCACTCATTCATTCATACTGACGACTCTCAACCAATTATTTATGACGATTTTTTTTTGTGACCAAAGGAAGCAATGATTCAAGCAAAAGATGAACTACAGACTTGTTGATTTGGCAACTTGAAAAAGAAACTAAGTAAAAAAAAAAAAAAAAAAACGATGCAGCTGGACCGTGAAAAGCAACCTTTTTTAATGGTGCTGACACGAATTAAAACTAAACATAAAAATTGCAGAACCTGGCTTTTGGATTTAAAAAAAAATGTCATCGCTGCTTGGCAAAAGGGATTTAAAAAGTTAGAATTAAAAAATGATGTGAAAGAATTATTAAGTGTCCCAAAACGCAACATTTCAAAGACGTTTCACTCAATAACACAACTCGCACACAACTTTAGATCTGGAATTTTGAGGCTAATACCCACGAGCCAATAACTTTTAATGATTATCATTTAATATAGAGGGGCTAGGGCAACATCAACCAACGACATGACATGTGCATTACCTGTTCACTGAATTAACACGGATAATCTCCCAGATTGGAACTGACTGGAAATCATACTTGAGACCAGCACTTGAAGCGTATACCATGTAGATGTGTGCAGGGAAGCTTCTAAACATAAGAGAGGTGAGCTACTCAAATATAACACACCTCACGTCACGCCACCAAAAGAATGCACCAGCGACAACAGATAGCAACCAAACAACACTGCAAATTTGAAAATGCTAGCTAAACGTCATTTGAAGTCAGAATATACCATACTTAATTTTACTAAGAGAAATTAAGTACTTTTAAGAAGAAAGATTATCAATAATATTCAAGATTATTTCGACTGTTCAGCTAAAGTAATAAATTGATATTAAATCTGTTGAATGTAAAAGAAATGTGTGTTTTCAACAGTCAGTCGGGCAGAGAGAGAATTGTCCAAATGTAATCTTATTTTGCTTTGAAAAGATTTGAAATTCATTTATGTTAAAACTCTAGAACCAAAAAAGTTAATTGATTTATTTACTTAAATTTAATTGGAATTTAGTGGTTGAGGTTGCAACAATTTTCATTTTCAATTTTGTTTTTCAGACAGCTAACGCAAGATTTTCAGCTAGATTTTTCTATCAAATCGACTAATTTTCCCGTACTTCACTGTAAGTACTTTTCCCAGAAACGAAAATTCACAAAAGCTTAAAAGAAACAGACCTGAGAAATTTTCATTAAATCGTGAATTTTTTCTCCATGTTCTAGCACATATTCTGTTCATTTCCATTTTCTGAAGAATTAAATAAAAACGTTTTTCCCTAAGATGTACCACTTGTATTGATGACGTTTTCCGACACCCTGCCAAAATTATGGCATTTCAATAAACCACTCAAATAATTTTTTTCAATTTACCCAATGACGCTACCAATGATAATTTGTAAAAAAAAAACAACAACATTTCTAAGGATTCCCACGTTGTACTCTCATTTTGTCGTTAGTTGACCAGTACCACGTTTTCTGTATTTTTCTTACGCAATTCCGTATACGGCTAGCTCTTCAGCATTTTTTCTTGTAATTTTTCGGAAAATTCTAAAATGGTGGAACGTAATGACGCTTCACCTTTAAACATGAGCCTTTGGCTGCAATTATATTCAGCACAATTGCCTAAGCAGATTAATTGTTTTCTTCTACTTAGTCTAACACCTATTTTAAATGGTCTAAATACAAATTTATGATGCACTAATCATTCTGGAAGGATCACAATTGGCTGTTGTTCAGTTGCATGTCATTGCTCTAAACTAACATGACAATGCACAACTGGCAACAAACATTGGCACTAACAACAATAACGGGACAATCATAAACAATTATTTCACCAGACATGCAAAGAGAGACAGACAGACAGACAAAAGGCTAGCAGAACGGTCTCACGTCTCACCACTCTTTCGTTTCCCTATTAATTTCTGTCAATTGTCATCATGTGTAATTTACTCAAAACCAAAAACATGGAAGCATAATGGCATCATCATTTTACAATTTTTTTCGTTCTTTAAAACAATGTCAACATACGCAATACATCAATCTGTAAAGCAGAGGTGCATATAATTTTGTGCATAGTTTCATAACAATAGGAATAACATATTTTCATGGTATTAAAAAGAAAACACCATTCATATTTTCAAGTCGAGTTCTTTTTCTTTACAAAAAAATGTTGAAAAAAATTTGCTTCAAATTCAACAAATGTCAAAATTAAACAACTGTAAAATTGTAAAATGTGTATTGTATATTGCATTTGGATGTTTACAATCTGTGGACAATCAGACTTTTCATTTTCCAATAACAAAACTTTTCTTTCTTTTTTTTTTTTGTAATTTTGTTGTTAATTATGTACAAAATTTGTGTTTTACACCGGGATGATTTTTCCTGCATAATCATGAATCTTACTTCGAGTTACATACAACAGAAAAAAAACTTCACCTTGATCCCAAGGACACTGGCTTTTAAAATTACACATAATTCTTCAACGACGAGCCATGAGATTCAATATTCTGCTAAGACACACTTGACCACAGACGAGACTGGCATTTAACTATACACAGCATTACAAATTATCAAGTAAAACTAACGATTATTTCTGTTTAACTCTTGTCAAACCAGGAGCATGGCTCAAATATGTATTGTAAGTATCGGGGTTCGAGAAAACACCTCAGCCTAAGTAACCGCATTACTATGGTAAGGACCAGACTGTACACTCACAGTTCTTTATGCTTTGTTCTTCGTTACTCCACCCAATTAAGGAGCAAAATTTAAAAATTTGGTAACAAAAACATTGATGTGTAGTCCCTGCTCCTGTCACAAGTCTGCGAGTGTTAACTGTCAACAAAGTAACGACAGGAACACACAAACTGGAGAAAACTAAAATGTAGAATACAAATTCAATGACAGTCAGGAGGAAGCTCGTTTTAGTTTTTATTTTGAGGAACTCCAATTATTTGGAAATTTAGAACATGCTTGAGCTCCGATGAATACGGGGAAAAAATCTTTTTCTTTACTTTTCAGTGTGAATATTTATTTTTTGCCAACTACAAAAATCATTATCACTTTTGCAACTTTTTATGTAGCATGCTCCTAGTTTACAAAACTGGAAGAAAAATCAAAAGACATTCTGTCACAAAAAGGACAGCAATATCAATTATCAACATTAAGTAATTTAATACAAGATCGACGACAGACAGATTTTGTGAATTCAAATATTTTTGTTTAGTATAAAAATAAAACGAATCATGATTCACTATCTACTTGTTATTATGATTTTTTTTTCAGTCAAGACGTTATTTTTCGGCGTGTCCGAATTTATTATACAATACTAAACCGAAAATACAATTACTGTTTATAAGATAGCAAAAGTATGTACGTTATTCTTAACAAAGCAGTATGGACACTAACAAGATGTCACATATCCAAATATCTTAACATGAACTGTTCACGTACAATTAAAATTTTCTGAAGTGTACTTTAAGTTGTGCATAATCACAGAAAATGTGCATCCATCAAAATCGAGCTAAGTAACTGCAATGGAATTTAGGTACACGCTACAACGCACATGTGTTACAACAAAATGGTTTAAGAGTCGGCGAAACAGCAACGAACCGCTACAAACAACGGGGGATATTCACAAGACAGAAAACAACTACCTGAGTTAAAGGTCACCAACGAGAGGCTCTTTGCACACGGATTTTTCTTTTAAAGCAACATGTAAAATGTAGAATTGGAAAAAAAAATGTCACACAGTGTTTTTGGGGGAGATTTTGCATTGAGTAGTCAAATTGCAAAATATAATTAAATGGCTTTACAGAGTTGTATTAGATGCTTTAAAACAAACTGTATGATGTATTTATGTAACTTTATTAGAGTTTACTTCTTTTAAAGATTCTTATTCTGTAAGCTTTTGCAGGATTGGAATATCAGAAAACCGTGAAAGGGTTTGAATTGCAGTGCACATATTGCCTCTCTTTTAACTGACTATATTTAATGTGAGGTGTAATCAAAAGCCAAGTACGAGAAAAATGTTCAACTCTTATTTTTTGTCAGTAGGTACACTAATATTCAAGTCGAAAAAAAAACTGCTCCAGGGCTAATTCCAGTTTTAACAGTTAATTTTTTAAAGCTATTATCATGCACCAATACATCATTTTACACACTGATTCCAAATGCAGTGTACCCTCTTTAAACAACATAATTTGTTGTTAATAATTTGAAACTTGTGTACAAATAAGCGAAACTCGAAAGAAAAATAAGTCAGATTTAAGGAAAAGTTGGGGCTACAAAATCAGGGCTTGATGTAGCAACAATGCTGTGCAACAAAACATTTTTTTTCCATTGCTGTGTGAAGGTTTTGCAGCATTAGTTACAGCTAAAAGATTTCCTGGCGTTTTATTTAACTTACCAAAGAGAAGTTTATTATATCGACTTTACGACAGGCCTATTTGCTGACACAGAGTTCAACATTTTTCTGGCAATTACGCCAAAATAGGAAGTCCTTGCGTACAGAAGGGTTATTTCGGATTTGCCTGTCATATGTTGGGAAGTTACAATTCACAACTATAAATATTAAAATAATATTAATATTTACGATTAAAAACATGCAAACTACACTGTATACATTTCTAACGCTACATCTTGGCTGAGGTAAAGTAAACCCAATTTCAATGTATGACGACATCACCAAGTGAAGCAACAATTTCTTTTTCTCACAATTCATACTAAAGGCAACAATTTTCACAATAACTTGGAATGTATTTTAAGAAACTGCCATTACTGATCTGACAGAACGCTTTTCCGAATACTTAGGCCCTGCATAACTGAACTCCAAAGCATAACTGAACTCCAAAGCATAACTGAACTCCAAAGCAATACCTGAACTAAACATTAACATTTTATTATTATTTACTTAAACATGTTGCACCTTACAGCTTGCTATCTCATCGTTTACTGTCTCCAGCTAAAAGCTTCCCAAAACTTGCTGACCTATGTTCAGCATGCTGGACAAATATTTTCTGCCACCCATTATCTCTTGATTCCTTGTGCATCCATCTGATGGCTTGCAACAAGTAAGAATAAAAAGCTGCCGCCATTGCCTAAAATGTGTGAAAGTCGCCACTGCCCTTTGAAATGTGGACGTGCCGTCATAAAAAGAACACCAAGCAGTTCACTTCAAGGACACCTACTTTGGCCTGCACATTTTCGTTTAGTATGTGTCTCCTTACAGCTTTGCTGGTTAGTGTTCATATTTACGTTAATCTTAATTTTTTTTCCATTTGTCTAATTTTATGAGCATAAATAATAAATCATAACAATACGGCAATTAGGCAATGTTAAAATGTCAGCGTTCTCGAACTGCTATGCATGCTCTTGAACAGAGTAAGGGATCATTGTTGGCAACAGCATGTTGGTTCCTGCTTGCAAACGGCATGCAGACTGCGTCAGTGAAATCGTGGCATGGAAAGGGTTAATAACTGGTGCTTGTGATGGATTTTTTGGGGGAGGACGGGGGGGGGGGGGGCGGGTCGACAGTAACTGTTATAATATGTGCGCCGTAGTTACATTTATGTAGCCTTTTTGAAGTGTGTTTATGAGCATAGTATGAATATAAAATTAAGAACAATTTAGATGGGAGTCCTTGTCAAAGTTAGGTATTTTTGCTTGAATGCAGCTTCTTGATGAATAAATGAATGAACGAATCAGCCTTCAGTATTTTAAACTGGCAGATTTCATCACTTCAGTTGGTCATGTCGGCATTAAATTAACATAAACACTGTTACAACTCAAATAAAAAAAAAAAAATAAAAGCCTGTTAAAATGGAAATAAACATATCCCTGAAAATATCTGCTGTTTGATCTGAGGATTTGTACACAATATTGTCAATGACAATTTGAAAGATGTGGAACTATTGTCACAAATGACAAGGTCGATTGATTTGTTGGTCTGCAGTTACTAGCTGGTCACTTAAAGATTGACATGTCGAATTTACTTTGGTTTTATGGAAATTACTCACATTCAACATCAACACAACACCAAAAGTTTCGTATAAATGTCAATTATAGGTGAATTTTTCGTGAGTATATCTATCATCTTCTTTAGGCCAAGACTCGGAAAACAGCCTTGGCCTGAAAAAGATGGCAGATATCACCAATCGAAAATTTGCATGTAATTGACTTTTACACAAAACTTTTGGTGTTGCATGACGGTGAGTACGAGTATTAGCTGATCAAACCCAAATTACCGGGAAGATTGTATAGAGTGAGGTGGTAGCGGTACTACGGCTTCACCGAAATGATACCTGGCGTCCTCAAACTTATCACCAATATTCAGTAGTAGTTCAAAGATAGGAAAATTACCATTTCCTTGCCGATCATGAAAAACTGATGTAGTGCTAGTATTAAAAGGGACAAGTATTTCTTCAGGTTTTGACTGAAGTTGCTGCTGAATTTGCTGTACAAAAATGATTTGTGCAACAATTGTTTAATTATTCAAGCAATGATGCAGACTAAGAGTTTGCATCAATGATAGGTGTTAAGAGACTGGTATCATTAATACATCTGTCATTTGTGACTGATCGCTTGGTATCGGTTCCCTGGAAAAACAGCTGATCGGTATGCCCCTAGTTACTATACAAAATGCCCGTCCAGCTAGCTTATGAGAAAAACTACTTGAATAATATGTACAATGGAATGCATGCGTATTATGGTTACTCACAACATATTAGCTGTTGTAAATTGTGACTCAAAACAGTGGAAGTTTAATAAATATGAAGTTACCATGAAAAAAATCAACTATAAATACAAAAGTTTTAAATAAGACAAAAAGTGAACACAAATCCTCCTCTGCCACCAACACCACATGGTGACTAGACTGTGGTGACTGCCACGTCACACAGCTACTGCACAAATATTATTGAGCACCATCTATTCAAATAAAGAGGTAGTATGTTTTCATACCCATAAAACCGTGACTTCTGCACCAGTCATGCATTTCTAACACGACAGGTGTAAAATGAGGTATATAATAATAGGACAGTAAATAAAGCTTGACTTCGGACAATGCACATTTCGATACTAGGAAGATTCAACATTCGGTAAATAATACTACTAATTTGTGAATGTTTTTAGTGCCAAGAAGAAAAAATCTATATTTGGTTCTAAGGTTTCGCCTCAATAAAAGAGAAGACAACTATGTAGAAGTAGCAAACTGTTGTCCTGCTAAATAAGAAATACAATTTAATAACTAATAAACGCTGCCAGCTTTATGGGAGATCCAAAAGCACACAACAACCACTTTCTTTCTTGGCCCTAAAAGTTTCAGTTTAAAAACACTTTTCTTCTCAAGACGCCTGCTGTTAGGTACTTTAAAAAAAATTATTACTACGTTTTGTTAATCAGTAAAAGATGTAATTTATCAAATTTTTCAAAAGCTGGAAAGAAGACTTCATGTCATGACACCATTTTTTTTTTTTTTTGTTTTTTTTTTTTTTACCAGAATACGATGTTACAATTTATCACTTCAAGTACGACAATATCCTCAAATCAAACAGCAACAACAAAAAATACAAAGAAATTCCACAGTAGCCCTCAGTCTTTCAGCCACTGTGCTGTATATACAAACTTATTTTCACCATTATATAAGTACAGCAAAGACCTTCCGTTCTTACGACGAACGTCATTTATATTATTATAAATTTGAATATATTTCTAACTCCACTAAATTTTGATTATAAAAGGGCAGCAACACGGCCAAAATCACAGAGGGCTAAAAAAAATTGTTAAAGAAAATAAAATAGGAACTATGAAATTACCCAATGATGAAACAAAAATAAAAAGACACAATGTTTTCATTTTCATACTGTTGCATTCTCACACAAACATCAACTGACCTACACTTCAAGATGAGCACATTTTTTTCCTGTTGAACGTTTGAACACTATAGATATTATTATTATTCTATATAATTATTATTAGTAGTAGTATTATATTTTGCCAGGTTTGATTACGTATACATTTTTAGTTTGATTGGCTGAGACGGTGGAAGGGGTTCTTGCTGGTGATGCCACGTGGATCTTTCGCTCCCGGTAATTTTTCTTTCTTCGGTCCTCACAGAATGGGTCGGAAGCCGCTCGCTGCAACTTAGGGTGGAAATCCACAGCTCGCAACGAAGCCTGCTTTATTTGTACAAGGAAGCAACAAAAGATTACGCTAAAATGCTAATCAGCAGTATTTTTCTTAACCTAAAGCCCCAGCCAATCAGTCAGTCTTTTTTGGAGCAATCCTCAAAACACTTTAGCAAGCCTACATCAATAACTTAGTACATAGCAGCAATCAAATGTATGTAATTTTACCAATCAGAAAGCACAAGAAAACGACTGATAATGTTGCCACTTAATTTTAAGTGTATACTGAAACCTCATAATATAACTTAACAACACATTTGTCTTGCAACAATGAAAATAAATCTAATTACTTAATTTCAACTTAAAACTTCTAATCCAATTAAAACATGTTATTTCCAAAGATTCGTGAGATAATGAGGTTTCACTATGGTAATAAAAAGTAGTGTTAACTTTACCTTTAAACTGATGAAATTAATAATATTACTCTGTTAAAGTTCTGTGGCAACAGTTGATGTAACAATTTTCAATGGCTAGGCTAAGGAAAATAAACCATTCCATTAAAACTGGAAACAATTTACCTTGTTTACATAGCCTTTAAAGACACGGTTTTTGCTGCATTTTTGCAACACAAACTGTGACACTGGTACGCAATACTACACTGTATAAAACTATCTTTTTTGGATGGAAATAAATAAAAATTAGCGGGTGGCGACTGCTAATGACAACTCGCACTACGTCCTCCCAATGGAATTAGATGAGTGGCACATTCACTTCATATTATTTGCGGACTTGCGGCAAATTAGTAGCAGGCTTGCATCTGTTATTCTGGAGATAAATCGTAAGCGGGATTGTTGTTTGTGCCCACGCTTTTGCTTTTACACAATACGTCACTCTGGCTTCAGACCCAAGCTCCCAGGTTCCCACATTTCCATATTGTAATAACTCTTTTTGTTTTCTTTTTTCTTCTTGCTCGACTGTGGCACCAACCAACTGAAGAACTTGTTGCAGATTACGGCAGGTACGAGAGAACGAGAGAGGTGCAGCTTTCGCCACCCTTCTCGGTAAGTTGTCCGAATGGGAGATATATACTAACCCGAATCATGGGTGCGATACTCTCGCCAAGTTCAACGTGATGATTACAGGATTGTGAGTGTTTAACTGAATGAACGAATGCAACCGATGCAACCCAACACAATGTTCAAAAATAATATAACAAACAAAAACTCACATTTATCAGTCAATGCAAAGCAATATCTTCCAATTTGCTTTTGTTATGGCAAGAAAATACCTGAGAAAAGCAAGGCTGGATAAACCAGACCTCAAGATCAAAATAATCGAGTCAATCAAATCACTTTTTTTTTTCTTTAAATAAAAATAAATGGGGAACAGCATGGTATCCCTGTAAATAAGTAGCAATAGTTTCCGATAACTCAGAATTCTTGGAATGACGATCCGATTTTTTGCACAGCAATATCAGTGAGATGAGAATGTGCATCATGATGAGAGATGAATATAGAGATACACAATGAGTCAGTTTATGGGAAGTGATGAAGAACAACGTCCGCCTCGTATTTCATGGCATGGCACAACACACAGGAGGTAAATTTAGAGCTTCCAATGCGGCAAATGTTATAGCTTGAGTATGGCAAATTGATGACACTCACTCACTGTCATGAAAAGCTCACGTAAAGTTTTTTTTTATATGAAGCTGCAATGGTCAAACAAACAACTCTGGACCAATTCTCTGGATGAAAAAGATTCATGAGCTTGGATTGGCTGTAACAAATGATATGCGTTGTATTTTGTCTTTTATATCTTATGTTCACACACCCGCACACAAACTGTGCAACCAAGTCCTTCATTGCACCTGTATTTTATGTTGTCATAGGAACCTGGGAACTAGGGGTGGAGCTTCCACTGTGTGCCGACAAGTCGTAACCAGAGTGATGTGGAGCTGCGGTGTGAGCACGATTGTTGCGCAAAGGATCTAAAATTAGACAAACGGAAGAGTGAACATTTTAAAGTTTACCTTTTAATTAATTATGCAGGGGAAAACTTACTACTCCACATGTTAGGTCATAATCAGGAACTTGTGCATCTGAGAAAAATTCGTTACTACTTCCACGACACTTATGCAGCGGAAAAACAATGATTTTGTGGCGATATTTGAAATTTCCGTGACACAATCAAGCACTAAGTTGAAACCCTATTATCGTACTTTCCCTCCATGTTACAAAATGAAAACAGTTGTAAAAAAAATTACTAATGGACAGCCAATGATGTAGAAATTAAATGTAAATCAATCATATGACGGAACAAAATTCTTTTATGTAATTTATTCTTTGAATCATTGTATTGGGGAGCCGGCAGTGAGGCAGCAATTTTAGTCAGGAGGCCAATCCAAAAATTCTGCTTTGCAGTAACCCCCCCCCCCAAAAAAGGAAAATTAATAAAATAAAATAAAAAATAGCACTCCTGCATTTCTTTTTTTCCACACCCAATGATCTTAACTGTTTTCTACCACACTTTTTGAGAAAGTTTAAGTTTTAAATCATGCCAAAAAAAAAAATGTTTCTGATTTTACAACTCTCACAGTTACAACTGACCTCAGAAGGGAGGGGGGCAGTTGTGCCAGGTAAGGTTTTAGGTAATTTTAAAGTAATTGTTTTCAGTAACTTTGCTAGTAAAGGAGCGACTTTTTATCAGGAATGCACTAGTTGACTTTGATCTGATGACGGGAGGGTGGCTCAAACACCCTCACCCCTCCCCCTAGCATCATCCCCAGGAGCCAATTCTATGCATTTATCTACACAAAATCTTTGTTCTGCAAATTACTTGACATTGAGTATGGTACAATTAACTCCTTTACTAACCCCCCATATTGTCGATTTGATGATAAAGTTGAAAAAAATTGCACAAATTATCCAGTGCACAAAACATGTGCCCCTGGTCCTAATTAGCGGTCTTACCTGTCCGCAAATGGATGAACCACAAAATGGCTGTCAAACCAGCCCCAATGACAAAAGAAGCAAAAGCAATGCCAACAACAGCTTCAGTCGATAAGCCAATCAGAATCACTTGCGCTGGCTCTTGGATAACAATCTTGTTGTCTGATCCTTTGGCATTTGTATCAGGACGCTTATCCAAATTCAAAAATGGAGCCAATGACGACAACAGTGCTGTGAAAAAAATGTCAGTGATCAGTATTGCTTTTGTATGGTCCCAGTAAAGAAAATGATAAAAAGAAATTACTATCAGTCCCCACAAGACCAGTATTATACCGTAGACGTCACAGTGGAAATCTGATTTGTCTTACTGAGGAATGGATATAATAAAACACTTTGAAAAACATTAAACTTCCCAACTCTACCAAGCAGCAACTGCAAAGTTAAGAAGCTGAGTCTTTTTGAAGCGATGAACTTGAATGAAGATAATACGCCAAAAATGGTATAGTATGCCTTTCCTTCTGCTATGAAGTGCTTCATGGCCGTAGGAAGCGGTACGGCTGGTGCGGCATTTGCCATACCACTTTTCAGCACAGAAGTTTTAAAATACCATATATCCAAACACACACAATGTGTCTGCTGTCATCAAATTTTTGAAGCGTCCCTGTAACACGCGCGTGGCTTTCCTGCCGAGCTTTGATGAGTAGCATGTCCAGCTAGCGTAATAAACCTTATAATTACGCTATCACGTAGTGCGGTAGTATACAAGTCCATGCATAAACTGAGCGTAACTTTTTTTCCCCCCACCCTATAAATGACAATGGGCTTGACCAAGAAAAGGGATTTTGGGGAAAAGTAAAAGAAACGTTAAGCATGCAAGCTTCAGCAAGTGATCAACACCAAACTTTGGAGAAAGCCAACCGATTGTAACGTACTCAAAAGTAAGTTTTGTCTAACAGAATAGGAAACATCGCCTACATTCATTGTGAGGGGGGGGGGGGGGATGCGGGGAATGAATTACTTATTAAATGCTACGTACACAAGGGTAAGGTTCTAAAATGACCTGACGTAAATAAAAAGTAAATCACAAGGTAAGGGTAAACGAAGTAAACAGTCAGCATTAAAGACTGGTTTTGTTATCTATAAGATACACTAATCTGAGTAAATAATAAGCTATCCCGGCTGGGATTCAAAACACTGGACTTCCCATTGACCTCACGTAATTTGGATACATTAATAGCTTATATAAACACAAAAATTTGCTCCTTTCCCGTCACGCTCACGCTTAATAAATAGCACATAGTAGCGTCATGGCCGAAATTGGAGGGAGGGGGAGCACCAACTAAAATGCCACTGTCGGTCATAAAAATGCATCCCAGTTGGTGTGGCGAACTACAAACAGCAAACCAAAAAAAAAGTCCTCAAAAGTTATCTGCACTATTCCCCCCCCCCCCACCATAAATAGCTGTAAGTGATCCACATTTTAACTAAAAGAAAATCTTAAACATTTGTTCAAAAGATGGCTTCCCGAGCCAGATAATTCACTACGGTACCAGAAATTGCTTCAACTTCTGGGGTTCTGCCCGGGACCCTGCTGGGGAATTTCACATTACACCCTCAAACCACCCTAGCTGATTTGGGTGCGCCGTACCACTTTTAATCTGCTTCCTATGGCCCTGAAGTGCTTTATGCAATATATGAACAGAACACTGGAAGAATGCCTACGCAAACTTAGTGGTTAGCAACCAATAACAAATAAAAGCCACCAATGAAGACTGAATTCCATTTTTAACGTAAGTGTAGTACGTACAAAACATGCCCACCGATCTAGAACTGAACATGTCAGGAAAAACTGAAAACGCCAAACACACTTTTTTACAGTTTAAGCGGCTCAGGATCGGGGATAATACTTTGTTTTCAGGAGAATGTGCATGTCCACAGGAAATTCCATCTGTTAATACAGGGATGGCATTAATAGAGCTCAATTAATACACAAAAAGACTAAAATTGCAGGGCCTGCACCTGCTTAATTTTAGTTTTTATTGCCTAACCGACATATACATTACCTATTAGATTGTTAAAGCGACTTAACATTATTAAGTGTTAGTTATACAACGTGCAGATTGATACTGAACATTTAAATTATCTAATGTAAGAATACGGCAATAACAGAAAGAAAAAAAGAAATGCTGTTGAAAATTCGACAGGCACTTCACACGGTTTTTCATTTAAAATAAAAAAAAAACCTCTTCACTATTGTTAATGTGAAGAAGTATATTACAACAAATTCTTAATAAGTACATAACCTAGATTAAAGGAGGTGTTTGAATCTCAACCTACAGTTTAAGCGGTTCAGGATCGGGGATAATACTTTCTTTTCAGGAGAATGTTCATGTCCACAGGAAATTCCATCTGTTAATACAGGGATGGCATTAGTTGGGGAATAGAGCTCAATTAATACACAAAAAGACTAAAATTACAGGGCCTGCACCTGCTTAATTTTTTTATTTCCTAACCGATATATACATTACCTATTTTTATAGCGTTTCCCTCCTTTTGAGCTATTAATTTCCTGCAAAACTTGAAAGTTGGCTTCCCAGCCAGGCTTGTACTATTGCGCATGCGCAAGGATGGGCTGGCTATATAAACTAGATGCAGCCGTCGATGGCATTATTTCTCTGCACTCAGAACCTAGACAATGGAGGGGAGGCCTGGGTGGGAGTTAAGGTAATGTATATTTTCGGTTAGGCAATAAAAACTAAAATTAAGCAGGTGCAGGCCCTGCAATTTTAGTCTTTTTATAGCCAACGAAAATAAACATTACCTATTTTTATAGCGGACTTGGTAACCCGGAGAAGGGCTAGGTTCGCTGTCCCCTCATGTACAAGCCGGCGTCCCTGGGAACAAGTCCCTGGTGAAGACAATCCTGAATCCTAGGCCAATAAACACTGAGTCGGAAAATCACAGAGCGGATCGGGGGCGACTGCTGAGAGGTATCCGTCAGTGAGACCAGGCATCGCTGTAAGAAAGGATAAAATTCATGATAATGGTTAACGAAGCAGAAGAGAATACCGCAGCAGGGGTCTTAACACCGTGGGGTACAAGATAGAGAATCAGAAACAATTTACCGAAAACTCCTACCTTGCTGGGAGGACGACAATCTCCCGGGAGGCGGACCGACGGCTGGTGTGGTGGTCAATGTCATCAAGGATGGAGCAGGCGTCCTGTATAGGGCGGCAACTGGTGGCGGATCGGGCGTACTTAGGACGGATACTGTTCGTACCGGATGGTAAATGAAGAGACGGATCGTAACAGATGCGAAGAGCGGATGGTGAATGGAAAGAAAAAAAAATCGTACACCATGGAACGTGGTAATAAAAGGTTATCAAAAAGTAGCCGAAAAGTCTGGTGAGTAAGTCACTTCGTTTACTAGGGAGTGTGTCTGTACTCCGTCCACTTCTTTTTTTTTTTCTTTTTTTTTGTAGTAGAGTCTCAAGAGAGGATCGTGAACGTTTTCGTCCCCGAAGGGAGGCAAGTGGAAGGAAAGTCCAAATAAGAAGAACGGCGAGAATCGTGATTGCACCGTCTGCGGACGGGCGGCGGATGACGCAGGACCATCACTGAAGATAGTATACAGCTGAATGTTTTTGTCCCCAGGTGGCAATTGGATGGCAAAAAGGTTTCACTGAAGAAGCTGGCGAGGATCGTGATTGAACCGTCGTAGGATGGGAGGCGGATGAAGCAGGAACCTCACCAAAAGGTTGAAAGGCAGTTAATGAAATTTTGAAGGTTTGAACACTAGAGTTATGAAGGGAGAACACGAAATCCCAGAGAGACACCTGAAGCCTTGTTAAAACAGGGGAAGCACGGCATGACGTCTGTGGAGATGATGATGTTGGAGTGATGGCATGGTAAACAGAATCGAAACTTGGTGCGTTGTCATACTGCCACACGAAATATGAGGAAATTTTGTGAAATTGACTGGTGGAGAGAGCATCCTGCCAGAGCGATATTGGAGAGGCGGGGACCTCTGCGGGCCGATTGTTGTCGGAGTGTGGCATCCACAAGACGTAGCTGAAGGGTCTCTTAGTGAAGACGGCAGTGGAGATAGCGTGTCTGGATGGACCTGGAGGATCGGTGGAGAGGCGGACGTAGATGCAGAGGCAGGATGCAGTAAAGGCTGAGTAGGAGCGGAGGACGGAGCAAGCCTGAGACGCCGGGTGCGGGAGCGCGCACAGTAATAGGCTCTCCATGGAGGAGAAGCAGCGAGTGACACCCAAGCATCACGCGCACGTAGTAATGCGTAATTAATACGTAGGGATTGGTATCGTTGGTTAACGAGCTCGAGTTCGTTGGAATGAGCAATGTTCGAAGCCCGCAGGAGATTGTTCTCGGATCGCAGAGCCTCTATTTCTGCAGCTGTTTCGTGAAGGGCCGATGTTGCGGATTGTGCGGATCGGAGAGTGTTGAGTTCAGTCTTGAACCCGTCAAGGTAGTTGTTGAGGAACCGCAAGTTAAAATCGAGGTTATCTTGTTCCCTGGCCGAGAGTTGTAGGCCTCGTGTGATGGCAGAGTGGATCACTGCGAATGTTGGGAACGGAGTCAGACATGAGGGGGACGGCACACTAGATGGGGAGAACACTTGAAAATGTTGAGCAGAGGGTTGAACACGAACGGGGGTGGATAACGATGAAGGACGCGGCTTCTGAGAGGACGGTGGTGAATGTGAAGTTGTGGACGGTGCTTTGGTAGGAGCGGGACGACGTTGAACGATTTTGATCCTTGCCGTGGTCTTTACCCCGGACGTACCGGCAACAGCGGGGACCGACTCCGTAGCCGACTCCGGAGAGCAGGTCGTTTGTGATGGACGGGAGGCAGCGGACGGGGAGCAGCACGTTTGAGGGCTTTCTTTGAAGACAAGAGATCAGTCGTAGTTAAAGGTTGAGTCTGAGAAAGGTTTTTCTGTTCTTCCCGCTTACGAGCCGCTCGTAGTATCCTTTGTCGTGACTGATGTAGTCTCTTGCGCATGAGCGTCCAGCGGTGTGGCCAAATGGCGACACAAACACGGCAGTTCCGATCCCGTCCGTTACACTGCCTGTGCCGTTGGCAGCAGGAATGCCGATCGAAGTGTAATGCGGCAGATTTTCTGGCAAAACCTAAGCATTAACATGCTGTTGGAGAAGGAACATTAATTTCCTTCGTGGGTGCATCATCCTTTGGTGGTGTTGAGTTGGCACGAGGGACGGGATCTTCAGTCGGACATGGTTGTGAGGTAGAGAGGATACAAGAAAACCGTTGGGTCCGCAAATTTGAAAAGCGAGGCGGACGACAGAGGTGGCATCTGGTGGTGGAACCTGTAAACATAGCATGGCCTGCGGATGCAACATTGTGGAGCGGACGGAGCGCAAGTAACGTTTCAGGTAGAGGCTTGTTATATGTCCCATGGTGCTGCGTCTGAGTGGGATTGCGGACGAAAGCAAGGCTGATACAATGGTATCTCTTTGTACATCCCCCCCCCCTCGTTTTCACCCCAAGTCTTTGTATAGTAGTCGAGGAGTTGGGGCTGGTGACAGTCGTTTGTTGTTCGTATTGTTTTTTTTTATTTTTTTTTTATAAACCATGAAGGCAGACCGGAGAATATGAGGAGGAATGGGTGCTTGTCACAACGCACGGAGTACAAAGGCGGACAGGAAGGCAGTGGTACAGGAGGATCGATGGGTGTCCTGCCAATACTGTATACAGTTGATGTGTGATGTGGAGTAACTCTGGTAGTGATTGAAGGATGGAGGGTGACATATGCCGACCCGAAATGGGATGGAAACAGAACAAAAAACTTGAGGCAACATGGACCAATGAAGGATCATGGTGTGGTGAATGCGGACAGGGAATGACGGAGGCGGATCGAAGGTAGAAAGTGCAGAGCATTGCTCGGCGAGGATCCTAGATGGAATAAGTCCTACTGGTTGTGAACGGCATCCTTGTAGTTCTACAAACCTCAAGGTTTGGATTATTTGTGCTTTGTTGTAATTGTCTGTTTTTATTGTCTTTTTCTCTTTTTTTTTTTTGAAAAAGAAAGAAAGGAACGGACTGAAAGTGCTTCAACGGAAGGGTGTGGAGAATCACGACCTGTCAGAGTCTCCTAGATGAAGCGGATCGTGAGGTGGAGTAATAACGGACATGAAGGAGAAATTGCGAGAGTGAGGGACGGCAACGGAGGACGTGTTGATGGGCATGTGTTGTCCCAACCTTTCCTGTGGCGACAGGGCAGTGATTCCTGGGATCGCAACTTTACGGGAGCGAAGGATCGGTGGAGACAGTGAAAGAGGTAAGAAGTCTGGTGACTGTTGTCCTAGAATAGTGTAGTGGATATCAAAGTTGGGAGAAGCTGGCAGCTCTTCACAAAGTAGGTCCACTAGAACAGGCGAAGGAGGTGGAGGCGAATCGTGTCCTAGTATATTGTGCAGAGACGAGCGTGCAGGTTAAAGGACAGGAACGCAGAAGCTACGTTGAAAAGTTGGAAAGGTAACGGGCAGGCGGATGGAGTCTGGTGGATGAAAGGTAGGTAAAGGCTGGCTTGATGATCCAAGAGGAACAGCGAATGCTGGTAAAGATAAGGACGGAGGCGGATGGCAGAACGTACGTCCAAGGGTCGAGGGACCAGCAGTTGAAGAAGATAAATGACAAGAGGATGGTGCTTGCGAGATGTATGGGATACGACCTGAGGCGGATCGGTTTCTACGAAAGGCGCCTCTGGTTTCTCCAGAAGGAAATCAGGCCATCGATGCCGGGAAGGTAACGGACGGCAGATTGAGTGGCTGTCGAGCAGCAGAGGATCGGTGAGTAGGGATACGTCCGGACCGACGATGTGTCACCGTGGTAGGAGGAATTATCCTGATCCTAGGGGAGGACGGAGTAGCCCTCCGGCCTGCGGACCCAAGGACTGTAGAAGGAATGGCCGGGAGCGGAGCCTCAACCGGTTGAATCTTAGAAGACATCCTGCAGGAGCGGATGCGTGTGGATCATAGAGACGATCGAGGATCGCTGGTCCAGAGGAACGGCGGACGAGGAGAGGACGGAGTAGCTCAAGGCGATCACGTTGACGCGAGCGCCCTAGGAGAAATGATGCCATCGGACGGCTGCGCCGAGTTTATATACCCAGCTCATCCTTGCGCATGCGCAATAGTACAAGCCTGGCTGGGAAACCAACTTTCAAGTTTTCTAGGGAATTACTAGCTCAAAGGAGGGAAATGCTATAAAAATAGGTAATGTATATTCTCGTCGGCTATATAAATTTCAGGTTTTTTTTTTAGACTGACTCACGACTTATTTATTACGACCTGTGAAAGAATTATATTCCAACCATACAGAATAATAGCCAGAATAATTTTCCAAATTATTTAGGTCCGCAGAAAACACTTAGTTTATTTTTTCCTTAGGTTCATGAATATCCAAATTGTTCCATACCTGTTGGGAAATTCTTGTCGTTTGCCTGCCTTGGAACAATATGAATTGGCCCGCAAGACAGCACTTTATGGTGAGTACCAACTTGCTGGTCCAGGAAAGGGCGCAAGCTGTTAGTCACACAATACTCTTCCAAATCGACACACTGAAAACACAATAAAGAATACGAACGTGTCACGAATATAAATAAGCACAATGATAAATCATATAACGGTCAGCCCAAAATGTGAAATGACTGAAATGTTTCTAATGCAACCTCTTATACATATATTTTTGTACATTCCGAATTCATGGATGTGTGAAATCCCTTATCAATTAAACAGGGTTCGCACAAGAACACACACAACCAAAATAATTTTTCAAGGACTTTCCGAAGATCAGTACAATTTTTTTCAGGGACTCTTATTAATCACCAACAAACACTGTTCATGCTTTAATCGTGCACGTAATGGGAAGAAAAGCAGCTGTAAAAAGTTCGATGGAAAAGCCAAAGGGAGATAAAAAACTACGGGAAAAAAATCTGGAGGAAAAAAAATTGTTTTGTAGTTTTTCTTTTTTTGTGTTATTGTTGTTTTTTAGATTAGGTTAGTTGCCATGACTCAAAACATTTTTTTTTCTGGCAGCTTTTTTTGATAAATTTGTTTTAATCACTTTATAAATAACTAATGCGTGGAGCAGCAAAATAAAATAAAAAATAAGCTCAACAATATTTTACAACAAAACACAAGTTATTTATAATGATCGCGTCCGTTCTTGAGTCCTCCCATGATGCAACGCAAATTATCGAGTGAGCTGTACTGGCAGCAAGGCGCACTAACAGAGCTGAAAAAAGTGGCGGCCACTCCACCATGTTCTAAAATTCGTCAAGGAAAGCTATCAACAGTCAAGCCAGGGAAGTAATGTAATCGTTTCGTGTTGATATCAGCAAGATGTATTCCCCCCACAGTACCTTGAAAAGTAAGAAGGATTCATTAAAGGCTACTGCAGAATACACTAGAGTAAGTTATTCTACCGTAAATAGAATGCAAGAACAACAAATTTGGCTTTGAAAGAATCTCCCTGAGCTTGACTGTTGATCCAAACAAAGTCTTTTGTAAAAGCAAAAATATGGTTCTTTTTCAGACCCACCAAATCGTGATAAGAGCCGCACGTCCTGTTTTATCACGTAGTACTGAATAAACGTTCATTTCCCACTTATTTTTTTCTAAAAAGTAATATATACAAAATACCCCCCCCCCCCGCTCAAAAAAAAAAATCAATCCTCACCTAACCACACGTTTTGGACATTAAGCACCAATAATATATATTGTATGATTTGAGGGGAAAAAAGAAATAACTACATTAACAGCGTAGCCTAAAAAAACAACAAAAAAAAAAAACACCACCTCAAGCTCGTATCTCTATAAAAATTTACAACTCTGGAGGTGCACAAGTAAACAATAAGTTTTTCAGAATAAAAACCGTGAATTACAATTTGACCTGCAATCTCAGAAAAGAAGAATTATATAAAATGTCCCCTGAAATTATAGATCTGTTTCTGATTAGTTTTGTCTGAGACCCAAAACTAACGACAAGAATGAACAACTCAAGTTATTGTTCATTTGTGTGCCTGTGAATTTTCATGGAAATACACGAGTTGCCGTCAGAGGCGTCGTACACCCACAAATAAAATTAGGGGGGGCCCCCCCCCCAGAGCAAAATCTTTTCCAACTAGGGGACTTGGGGAGCGCTGGGGAAACACTTTTATGAGTTTGAGACAGCTATAGACGGAAATTGACACTTTTTAAAAGGAAGGGCTAGTACCAGGCGGCCCACCGTCCGCGCACATGCCAGTTATTTATGGGAAATTGAGATGGGGGGGGGGGGGGACAAAAAACAAAAATAGTTAACCGACCATTTCGTGCACACAGCACTATGATCTCGTACTCTAAGCTGCTCATGTTTTGCCAAAATAAGAAGAGAACTGACTAATGGCTTAACGCTAACACTATTTGTTGATTCTTACTATTTGAAAAGTTACAATTGAAGATGTTGAAATATTCTTGACACCTTTTTCTGTTGTAACTATACTGTATTTTTTTAATGTAATTTAGTATTTAGCAATTAATTTTTTTTTTACATCTTTGCATAAGTAATTTAATTTAAATGCTCAACGAGTATCCTCGGGTATTGGATTTTAACTATCCATGAACCAACTCCTACAACCTTGCAGCCCTTGAGCTGCACATGCCTCATTCTTGCACGAGGGCTATTCAGATTGCCCCAAACTCCCACAGACAACACTGTTGGACCACAATTATGGACCATCCATGTTATGCAGTGAGCAAGTCTTAATAACACGGCTAACGTTAAAGCTGCCATCTGCTGCTATGAAATCATTCGCTGAAGTTATAAATAGTTAACTTGGAAAGTTGGATTCTGTTTAACCTTACCTGCTTCAAATTGCCAACAGAGTGCTGAGGATTTGCAGTACAAACACCCAGCATGCAATGCAGATACAACGCTTCAAGTTTCATGTATTCTGCATTAACTTGGAAACTGAAATGATTCCACTGACGCATCGTAGTGGTTGTAGCCCCGCCAGGAAACACCTGGCGCACCCCAAGCTGAGGGGGTCGACTTCGCTCCATTTGAACGCTTATATCAGTTGGGCAGGTATTGCGGATCAAAGGAATACGCTGCTCAGATGAACTGTTGGGCGAACCAGACAACCAGCACTCTTCAGTAACAACACGCAAGTGGGGACCTGAAACAAAAATAACAATTTAATCTCCATGGCAATATTTTATATTTGTTTGCAACAGAGACGTACTACTAGACATGAACCATTTCCAGAATTTACTTAATTATGGAAGCAGAATTTAGAACTTTAGACCTAAATTTCTTTGACAGTTACACATTTTCTGTAGATCTGAGGTAGCGATTTATACTGAGGAAAAGAAAAAATAGTTTTGTACATAATGTAGAATTTTGATTCTCAGAACTAACTGGGACCGTACAAAATAAACTATGGTAATAAAACCTTTTTACTTGGCTTAGCTTAAAAGTCAGGGCATTGTGTATTAATACGTTAGTGGACTACAATCAAATTCGATTTGAAATGCTTCCAAATACACAAATAAAGCAAGCTCACTTATTTTTTTACCCAAAAGTGAGCTAATTTTTGAACGAGCTTTTACTCTGAATTTCGGAAAACATAATTTTCCGGAAAAATATACGATTTTCAAACGACACACCACAATAATTCAATTATTTGGTGCTAAATTTGCATGTGTGAACGTGCGAACATGTAACAGCCACAACATCCAGAGACCCCAGAAGAGGAATAGGAGTCCACCATGCTACCTCGTCTCCAACACTGCCAGAGACCGCAAGTCAGCAACCTCCAGGCTCTGGAATCGATCGCCATTAACAACGTGGAAAGTCATGGCATTCAACTTGTGAACCTCCCCCCCCATTCTTCCCACATCCACACCAAGACACAAAAACTCCTTGATGCACGTAGAAGATCAAGAGTCTGCAAGCATGACTCCCATCATCCCACGTATAGAGATCAGTGCTCAAGCGTGCTGCATTCAAATGCATCAAATGCTCCAACAACAAGCAGAGTGATGTGAAACCAACTCAAAAACTCATCTGCGACAATGCGTGAAGTCGGTCACCACACCATTACTGATCTGTTGAAAATTTAGCACCTAACTACCAAATGATTGTGTTGTGCAGTGTGTGTATTTTTCTGGAAAATTATGTTTAATATTTAAATAAATTCCAAGAAAGAAAGAGTTGCATTAGTTTATCTCACATGGCCAACAAGATTTGTGCTGCACTGAGAAGTGATTTGCTGCTCCAATTATATGATATCTGCCCAGAGTTCTAGGTCCAATATTAGAAATAAATATTATTACGGTAATACAGATGCAAACCGAGCCGATTTGGCTTTCCGTCCAGTTTATTTCAATATTAGAGGTAGAAATTTTATCTTCAAACCTGTAAATAAGCTGCACCAAAGCTCCCTTGTTATGAACTTTCAATCAAAATACAACAAAATGTTTACGTTATTGTGTTTCCAACTGACACACACACACAAACAGACAGACACACAAAATACAAATTCAATCGAGTATAAGGCCTCTCTCAGCCAATGCCATTTTGAAAACAACTCCAAACAGAAGTAGCTTACAATTTTGAACAGTCTGTATTAAGAACATCGTAAGCAGGATTAACTTACACGAGTCAAACTAGTATGCAAGTAAGATTCAAGAATTAGGTGCCAGATGGTGTCAACTGGAATATAACATAGTGAGTAGGAAAATGGCAACATCAACTAATTACGGGTGTTGTGACATTAAAACTACAAGAAACGAATAGCTTTGCTAAAGGTTTAATTAAAAAAAAACTAAAAAAAAAACTGCCAATTGCAGTATCTTAATTGCAGTAGCATCCACTCAGATAGCACCAGACCTTGCTGTTGCAGAAACATGTAAGGTGTGGTAACATAGTTACATGAAGTAACAGACATCCTGTGATCTCACTCACTTGCATAATTCACAAATACAAAAGACGAGGACTTCTGTAATGTGGCAAAGCAAAAGTTGACGTCAATAAAGGTTATGCCCTTGTGCACCATTGCTAGCGCAAGCATTAAGAGTCGAATGAAACCTTGTTATCACCGTTCTGAATTTTATAAACAAATCTAACAGAATTACAGTCGCAATTATCAACTCTTTGGTTCAATCCAGTTCAATAGCTCAAAATAAAAAACTTACCTGCATCAATCCTGCTCTCCACAAACAGCTGCTCATTTTCCACCACGTTCAGTGGGTAGTCAGTGGGCTTGACCGAGGTTCTGTAGTCAGGATCGCGGTACAAATCCAGACCATAAATTTGCCAATGGGAGCTTGTGACATCAAACCGGCGATCTAAGTTGGCTCTGGTTACATCCTGTGGAAAATACATAAAAAAAAAATCAAAAATTAAAATCAAGAGTCAGCATTGTAGCAACCATGATTCTTTATATGGATCAGATAAGTTTTCTGCTGTTACAAGGAACAATTTCCTGTGTAAACATAACTCTTTCAAATGCTTCATTTATTTTGTGCTACAACAGACAGTTCAAATCTGTCAAGTATTTCTGGCACTGTTTGTTGTTCTTCCCGAGTTTCAAAATCAAAGCTATTATAAAGATTTCACGGCCTCATCTCATTCCCCAAACTCGTGTGAGGAACGAGATGGGTCTTTACAGGGTTGAGGTCAAAATGCATCAGAATTAACAAGGTCAATACCGGTCGGGCTTCAGCAAGCAAAAAAGCAGTAACTACTTGATTTTAAGTGATGCATCAAAATGGGATAAAATTATCATTGAAGTTGTAATTAGGGATCGACTGGGTAGCATTTTACCGGATCCGGATCGGTTCCGGATAATTTCACGCTGGTGCCGGATCGGTTCCGGATCCGGGCCAGTGCCGGATACCGGGTAATTCACAAAAAATGATGAAATAAAGTTTTTTTTTTCCCCATTATAAGTTGCAGATGGTGTTAATTTCCTTTTTGCTTTTCATTATTTTCCTGCATTAAACACCGAAAGTCTTATGCTATTAAGAGTACAGTACAAGTGCCTATAGGCTAGGCTACATCACTCTATTGGTTTGGCAATGTTGCTAAATTCTGGAAGTTTTTAAACAATCAAACAAAGCACTCATTAGGTTAATAAATCAGAAAAGATTTTTCTAAATTAAGGATTGTCTCATTGATTAGCGCCTAGCCTACAGCTTCATTTTGAATGAGAATTTGCAGAATTTTGCAACATTTGTTAAAACAGTATAGGATATGCATTTATATTACACTAAAATGATTGAATTTTGGTTACACAAAAAATTATTATTTTTAATTAGTGTATCCCGAAGTAGGATTGTGCCGATTAATCGTTTTTTTAATGTAAGTTTAGACATATATCAATGGAATTGGATTTCCAAATACTAGCCCCTCCAATACATATTTTACCTTTCCAATATTCATATTTTTGCACTTTTAGCCACAAATTTTCTCACTTTACCCACTTCCTCATTGTATTCTAGGTACCAACATACGTAATATTTTCCTCTATTGCTCAATGGTGGGTACTCACTCTGTCAGGCACAGGAAGGCCTGTCGTCAAGTATTCACACTGAAACTCCAGAGTCTTTGGCTTCGTAAAGCTATCATCGTCACTATCTTTTCCATCATTCTTCTTGCTGGCATCAGGCTGGTCAGCCCCAGACCCATTTTCCATATTGTGGTCTTCGTCGTCCACTAATAAATCTGATTCTCTGAACAATGTGGGACTGCCTGATGCAATTTTTCTTGTGACAAAATGAAAATTGACCTGTCAAAAAAAAAATAGTACTTTAAACCAAGGGTTAAATAAATCACTTTCTTTATTAGGCAAATGCCAACAAGTTCTGCATTCTTGTGCTACTGAAGTAGCCATAAACTGCTTTCTATTTTAACTGTAGGACAGGGTTAACTAACCACAGGACAGGGTTCATAAACGACAAACGAAACTGTTTTCATGGCCTTTCAATGTCAACTAAGAGTAAATGTCAATCGACCACGAAAATACACAAAAACTATCACTATGATGCACTCAGTCAGTGTTCAACTCAAATTTTCGGTGAAGTTTACACACGGAAATCTTACTGCTCAAAAACCAATTTAATTTCCAGTTTAAACACAAAAGAAAATACTTAACCACCATTCATCAAGAAAAAATAAAATAAAAACAGTACATGATTTGTGAATTATTATAATGTTCTTTTTAAACAACTTTAGAACAGCTGCTTCTTTTAACTTTTATTTTTCACGGGTTGAAAGAGATAGATGTCACCATCATCCAACCAGAGTCATTGCAACACACGCCCAATATTGTAACCTAACCACTTCTATTGCAGTTTTATTTTTCTTTCATTTTAAATTTAGCGAAATACTAGTCACTACAAAACTACATTTTTTTAAAACAACTTATCACACATAATACAGAAATCTAACTGCACTTACCGCATTTTTATAGAAGACTCGTTCTTGTGTATGCTGAGTTTCTGTTCCGCATCCATTAAAGTATGTACTTAGTACAAAATGAGACTCATTAGTGAGCACACGGCATCTAGCATCGTTTAAGGTCATGTCTCCGCCATGGATGCCCAGCCGTTCCAACGTAAGACGGGGGAAAGAAATCTGAATATATTGCGGCATGCAATCCACTTGCATAGCATCCATCAACAGCACGTTGGGCATCCGGATCAGATCTAGAAATTCATTAGAAGATATACTTTATTTAAAATCATTTTTCACTAAAAAAAAAAAGAAAAACATACAGAAATGCACCAATATTCAGTTTCTATACTTGTCATTTCTGTTACACTGGGACAAACATGCACACTTAAAACTTAGTAATGTAAACTTAAGACTTGTTGATGGCTTAACATGATTCCATGATTTTAAAAAACAGAGGAATTACCGATAATTGTTTTAGCATTAAATTTCTTCGTAACATACATTTTTAACTAATCACAGATATTGCTGTAAATTGTAAGCCTGTGGTACGACAGAGCTATAAGTATTGTTGGTGTAAGTGTATCTTTATACTCATCATAAAGAATGTACAGTATTGGACAATGAAATTTGAGACAGAAAAATGTTGGCTTCTCTGCCACGCTCGTTTATAGATTACTTCCTTTAGGGCGTGAATTGCTGCGAAAGTTCGATTGTTTTAAGACATTGCTTTGAGAAATCACGAATATGCGTATTTCATGATGCAGGTTGGGTGAATGATAAACTGTTACGACGAATAATTACGACATTAAGTCCGCTTTAGCTCTTAAACAGTCTCTGATGATGAGTACACTTTTCGCATGTGGGTTGAGACGTTCTAAGCAAGCAATGACTTGCGGACTGAGTTTTAATAATTTAGTTTGGATAGGATAAGGCTTGGTGTGATTTAAACATTGGCGTAATGCACTTTTGCTCTTTGTGGGTTTAAGAAAGTAGTGATGGGTTTTTGCTTTAATGACTTTACTTCTGTCACTAATATTCACCGACAAAATGAACGCTGCAAATGAAAATTTCGGGAACGTTGGGCTTATTTTTGCTTTTTCCTTTAATTATTGACTGAACCAGCAGTGGAATCATGGCTGGGGACAATCCCCCGTTCCAACCCAACCAAAATAGCAAAAGGGGTTGGTGCTTGCGTTCGTTGAAATCAAATTCGCCATACGCAAGGCAAACACAGAAAAGAAGTTATAAGGTAGTTGTAATACTATAAGCTACAGAAAAAAGGCCGACTGAAAAAGGTAAAGGATAAAAGAAGCCGCGAAAAAAAAAGGCCACAGAAAAATCCGAAGGAAACAGTTTACTATTTTGTTTTTACAGGTTGGGGGGGGGGGGGTTTGAGGATTAATGGCGTGTCGACAACTAAGTCATTAGCGCCAAGCTCAGTCACAGTGCAGTAATCCTGGTTGCCACTGCGCCACGCATTACAGAGATATTAAACAAACCTAGGTTAGGTAAGAAATTTCAATAAGAAACTGTTTTTTCCTTCTGGTTTGTATTCCTCAGTTTTTTTCTTCCAATTGTTTACTTTTGGCTGTTTTCCCACGATTATCTCCCGCGTTTTTTTTCATGGCATTTTTTTTCCTTCGTCTATTTGTCCATTCCTTTCTCCCTGGGCTTTTGTTATCTTTGTCTTAGATTTTTTTCCTTTGGCTTGTTTTTCCACAGCTTTTTTATTCCTAAATTCAACGTTCCTTGAATGCATTTCTTTAAAACAAAACCACAAAATTGGCTCTCAAATCGACAGCCTATTGACATCCTTGGACTACAAGTTCGGGTTATAACACTTTTTCCAAAGTCTTCGAAGAGATGGCGCCACTTACCAGACCTGCCGCACCGTTTTGGGGTTCGTTTTTTGGTATTGTTGTGGCACCAAAGCGGCCAACAAAGTTTTAGTCCCGTGGACTGTGCCATTGTCGGCGCTTGAGCTAAAAAAAAAACAACCCGTGTCTACTAAACCAGACAACTTTAAGCCGAACGACGATTGGTTCTTAATTTCGAGACCCCCAATGGGCCTCGAAATTGGCAGGTTGATACGATTGAAAGGCGCATTTATTAGCACTGCCTGCTTATTAGAGTTCGTTTGTGCACGAGAATTTCAGAAAATTGGAGAGGAGGAGGCAGCGGAGCGGCTAACAATGTCAAAATGTTACAATGCTGCAACATGTAACAATAGGGTAACAATAGACGAGGCACAGAATATCGGATTGTAGCTCACTCGAACAAGTTGCAACAATGGTTGGGTGCCGGGAAACTAACATTGTCGTTGTTTGAGATAGCTAGCTCGTTGTGGAGAACCATAATTAAATGGTCTTGATTTTTTCCTTAAATCTTCAAGTTTTAAACCGGAGGGTGCGAAGTCTGAAATTTTAAGGCCACGGCCTCAAAATTAGGTGGCCGACATGACTGAGTGACTTATTTACTTTTTCAATGCGGGCTTCGGGAAGCCAGTTGAATTGTTTCGTCTTTTTTTGGCTTTTTTTAGCCTTCAGTCAAACATACGCATGCGACTTTTCCGAGGCTGCACCAAAGGGGAAATGTAACGGGGCGGTGTTTTCGGGGGGTGCGGGTGAGGGTGCCAGGGCAAGTGTGTGTGGTGGGCAATGCGTGCTACCGAAGTGAATTGTTTCAAAGGATTAACTTAAACATGGGATTACTTGCTTACTGAATGCTGGATTTCTCAGTGATACGTTTTTTTTTAGCCTTCAGTCAAACACATGCCAGCGACAGTTCCGGGGCTGCACCAAAGGGAGAATGTCACGGGGCGATGTTTTCGGGGAGGGGGAGGTGGGCAAGCGTGTATGGGGGGAGGGGGGCAGGAGTGTGGGGATTGGGGGTTAAAGTAATTGTGGGGGAGAGGGCATATGTGGGAGCCATTCACATGTTCGGTCTTCGGTTTGGTAAATTAAAAACCAAAGACCAAACACCTGGAGGGAGGTGGGGGGGGGGGTGCACAGCATGCGCACGGGCACAACTAGTGGTGTAATAAATGCAGACAAAGCAGTAAATAACTGATGTCAGAAAGATCTAAAGTATGGTAATAAACTACTTATAGCCATACTTTTGCAAGAATGGGCTGTGATAAGAGAATTATTGGAATGCTATTTACATCTTCAAATACCGACGGTCTCGAATGATGCGCTGCCTTGTGCGCAAAAACTATCCAATAAATCCCCTATCGCAGCCCATTCTCGCAAAAGAATGGTTATAACTATTACTTCAATTACCTAAACAGAAATTCATATATTTACACAAACAAAATTTAGAGTTGTGGTATAGTCTTTAAAAACCAATGTCAAGATACCAGAAACACATAACATAGATTCACATATAATTTTTCACAACTGTTTGCTTTTGAAGACGGAAACATCACCCTCAAATGTTCACAGAATGTCTTCTCCACGTTCTACTTATTAAATATTAATATACCACTACCAGGCTACGGAAGCCCTACGCACTACTGCCATGCGTATTCTCTAAACTGAATACCTTTTGCTTGTATCCAAGTACTACAAGAATATCACAAAACAAAACTTAAAACTAGAATGAAAGCTTTGAAACATATTTATGTGACGTAACCCAGCAACATACCATCTGGGCTCATTCGTCCTCTGGACTTAACCAGAACTTGAACTCCGGTGGACTTGGATGCACGGATTGACCCCAATTGGGCTTTGATGAAATCTTTGGAATTGGGTATGTTGGAAGGCGGGCTGCGAGGAGATGGCCACACGGTCTGACGGGGCAATTTTACTTCTGGAGGTGGAGCGGGAGATGGCACCTGCGTTGTCACAGCACCTTAAAAAAAAATCACTTGAATGACATTTCAATTTTTACACGGTTGGTTTAATTCCTCGAATGGTCAAATTAAAAGAGCTCTACAACATAAACTGATAGTTGTTCGATGATGAATTGCTGAAATATTTGTTGGACCACGTAAGCATTTTTCAGAGGGGCTACAAAGTAATAGCAGACAATGTTTAATGCTTGTTTCAACTCTATCACATTCTATGGTTGAATTTTTTTTTGGTTGCTGATCTAATGTGTTGAGGTCAGCCACTCACTGGTTTGCCTTTAAGTACCTGCTTTAACGACTCCATTGTGAAGTCTAAATCTTTAAAGCAAAGCCTATATATAAATTGCTTTGTAGTCAGAATAACTGGCAACATGTGGATTCAGGCGTAAGAAAACCCAAATTACTCCCGAGAGGGGAACGAGAAAAATATCACGGAAAAACTAACGGAATGAGATGAGAAAAAAGTGCCAACGTCTGCAGCTACTCACCGTTATCATCCACAAGAAGTTGAAATTTATTGGCTGCATTCACCTCCAAATACGAAAGGAGAGGGCCGTACTTGTTGTCAGCGTAGAAAATCAGATCATCAGAATTCTCGGGAAGTTCTTCGGTTTTCACGGGGATCAGCTGCGTTGCTGGCACATGCAGCCTCTCCACCGGATCCTCTGTCTGCAAGGATAAGGACGAACTCAATTGGTACAATAATGTCTACAACAGCACTTGAACAAAGAAAAAGAAAGATAAAAGAAGAAAGCTCTGCTTTGACTACAGATGGTGGCCACGTTATGGAGTGAGCTGCGTGAGAATTGGAAGCTAAAGATATACGGCAATCCAGTGTAACGTGAGAAACAAGCCGATGCATGGTAAAATTAGCTAAGAAGATTTCACACAAACACAATCTCAAAAGAAATACTTGTTAGTCCCTGACGTTTAAGTTGACCAAATTTTTGTAACTTTTTTTCAGATTTTGTGTAATGCCCATTTACGACTCAAATCAAACATTTTTATGTTATGTTGCATAGGTGCATTGTAAATCATGGGTCACACAAATTAATCAATAAAACAAAGGGGATGGGCCGTAACAAAGTTATAATTCATTTTTCCAATCTTACTTCTTAAGCAGGAAGGATGTTTTGGAGCCTATCTCCATAGTGGAAAAGTCAGCATTTATGCGATTACTTACGTACACAATGACGTAAATACACTTAAGTAAACAAGCTATTTAAAGTTGTTTTTGTTAAACATGATTTAAAGGGATAAAATGTCGATTTTCTCAAAGGCAGGTTGCCACCAACCAAAAATATGAATGAGCTACAGTGGTGCCATCTAGCGGCCACAGTATCGTTTACCTTTACAGCTGGCTCCTAGTTGCACGAGCACTTACCAAATTTTCACTCACTGCTTAGAGAAGCATGTGGTTTGTTAGTTTCTTTAAAAGAAATGGCGTTGAGCATTCCTACTCTTAATGCAAGCAAGTGCTAGATATTTCTAGAGGCTTTATATTTTCTATCAGTTCCAACCTGCCTTTAATGTATGATGCTTTTAGCAACGAGAGCGAAACGAATATGGTGGGTGAGAGCTAATTCATATTAAGCTTTTAGTAAATTTTTAACCAGAAAAATAACGACTTAAAAAGCGGGGAGGGCTGTTAACTAGTGTATTTCATGATTTCTGACCGTAAACCATTTTAGGGTGGGGGGCACAGCTTTGCTAGTGCTGTTAATAGGCGATTTACGGCAGTCAATTAACATGCTTTTCGACTGCTAAGGTTATCTCGGGAAAGAGAGGAACAATTTGGCTAGGAAATACCTGGGATCTTTGACGACACATTTCCGTGGCCATTCTTGTGCCAAATGCACAGTTAAGGGTGGCTGAGGCAAGGTTGAACCAGGGATATTTGGCATACACCCTCTCCAAAGGAGCACCTCACATTCTGCTTGTTAACTGTGCATCATTTTGTACCTCGAGGAAAAGTCACTGCCATATTTGGCTTTTCTAGATACTTAAAGATAACTTAAGAGAGTATACACTAACAGAAATTAAGCAACAAAATAAACCCAAAAAAACTAGGCAACAGAGCCCAGATATACATGTGTCAAGTGCACAGGGAAACATGGTTTAGTCATTAACTCTACTTAGCCTTTGACAATATTGGACTCAAAGGAATTGCCGTGTTTTTTTATGTTTTGCGAGCCTTTTCGTCATGTAGACACACCAGTTTTTATTTTTTTTATTTTAGTTCTTAATGCATCACCTTGTGTGTAACAGCATGTGCCACACATCATTCTTACCACAATTTTCAGGACACCTTTCAAGTTCTCCGAGCGGATCATCCAAACGACTGGTTGGTGAGCTTTAAGGACTAGAATGAGATTCTTCTCAACCTTGTAGTTGCGCCGCCCACGAACATCCAAAGCAATGGGAACTACTTGTGGGGCAGTCGTTGGAATGAGCGTACCAGCGTCTTCTTTGGGTGGTCGGCCAACAGTGTGAACATGAATCACGTGGACTTCACTAAAATGACAACAAATGTAATTGAGCAAAGAGTGGTCTAAGTACAACTGGCAACATTAGGTGAAGCTTACAACTCGAATCAGTGTAACTGAAATCAGGTCTCGATTGGGGCTTACAAAATCAATGGCGTTTTACACTGAATTATTACTGAAGATTCATCTTTTTTGTTCATAAACCGACGAAATATCAATACACTTTTGATTAGAAAAGCGAAGTTATGTGCGGATGATTATTTAACTATTTAGGGCATAATTTAATTTGAATGTCAAATCGCCTAGAAAATAAGGAATCGACAAAATTGCCACAAATAAAGCCAGAAATTATTGAAATAACGAAAACAATTAAAATTTTTTTTTTTTTTTATCTAATTTCATGAATAAGCAAACTTCTTCTGCAAAGGTAACTGATGGGGTGTGGCCGTAGGGTAGCTAGACTATAGACTGTCACCATTTGGATGGTGTTCATCGTCATTTCCATCTTGTGAGAGATGAGCGCATCAATTGGCCAGTGAGTCTGTCCTCCTATCCAGAGTTTTGCAAGAGGTACACATCTAGATTTGGGGTTTGTTTAACGATGTGCCATAAAGTCCCCCCCTCCCCCAAGCTATTATGTCGGGAGGATGTCTTGAGTCTTCTTCAAGAAGAACTGGAAGAGCAAAACGTTTCTTCTCCCTTTATGATGAAACAACGAATCCTTTCTCAACAACTAAATAGTGTTGGGTCAAGGCTGCAGCCGATTTTAGAATATTTTTGCGCAAATAAAGTTACTGCGCATTTTTTTCTTATCGTGGGTATCAGACCTCGCTGCCTGATGAATTTAGGGTTCCCAGTCTTCTGGCTCATGAGTACCTTACTTCCTTTGAAACCCCATCCCTGCAGTGCTAAAGGATCACCATTATTATATCATTATTATTTATTATAATATATATTATATATTATTTATTATTATATATTATTATCACCATTATTGCTTAATTTTACTTATTTAAACCATCTAATGCATTTTGCGTATTTGTGTGTGTCATACACCGAGCTTACTCGTATATCCCATACACACACAATCTGAGGTCTGGCAACATGAAGAAAAAGACTTTATTTTCATTCGTTTCTTTGAATTCTAGTTTATTTTATCATATCAAAAACCAAAACTGGTAAAAGAGACCGCCAAGTTCCGAATGGTTTGGCCCTTAAAAAATACACCAAAACATTTAAGTTAATCGCACCGACTAATAGTTCGAAGGTTAAATGAAAACTAGAACATTGCTACTTTCGGTAGCAATGTTCAAGTTTCATTAAACGTCCAAAGTATTATTCGGTGCGATTAAATTGGCGAATGTTTTGGTGTGTTGATATCACTCCTTTGAAGGGCCAAACCATTCGGAACTTGGCGGTCTCTTTTACCAGTTTTGGTTTTTGATATGATATCACTTCTTTTTGTAAAATTGTGTATTAGACTCAACTGAACTAGCCTGCAGATTTGTAATAATGTGCCACGTCAACCATAGCTTCAGTTGCCATTTTTCCAATATTTTAATTCGTATCACTCCTTTGAGACGCCGAACCATTCTCACTTAGTTGCCTCTTTATCAGTTTTTGGTTTTGTTATAAGTATTATTTTTTTTATGGTAATTTTTTTCTTTAGTTCATATCACTCCTTTGTGAGGCAGAACCAGTCTCAACGTGGTGGCCTCTTTACCAGTTTATGGTTTTATTTTGACATTTTGTTTGTTTTTCGTGAATTGGACGCAGACACAATTACTTTTGCAACGTTGTTAAGATTTGTGAGGACACACTAGCTTGTGTCTAGATACTAGCGTGTATCAACGTCAGTCTGCATATTGTCATTGTCAAAACTTTGGCCATCCATTCAGAGACGATTCTGACAATACTAACAATGGTTATAACAATACTTCCGTACTTACGCGCCTTCCCACGCCATGACTTTACACCCCCAGGCTGTAACTCAGAACAGTTATGCAGTTCGTATCGTACTGCAGCCATTCCTTCAATTTCATAGATGGAAGCCTTCCCGTTATCTCGGTACTGATGAATAATCACGCTATGGAAATTAACGTGGGGATGAGCCGACTAGAATTAGCTAGCTAGCTAGTAGCAAGTTACACATTTGCAACGTTATTGAGGGTCACACTTTGCATTGAAAGCTGCTTAGGTGAAATTCCGTCACGAGTTAGTTTTTGTCAGGTGGGTCATTGCTCTCCATTTAACCAAAATTTAAGCTTTTGTACCGCATTATTATCCCCCCCCCCCCCCGAAGTACCTGAAATGTGCCCAATTATACTACGGTGTCGCGCTACAGTGGTTTACAACCTTGACAATTGAATTAATGTGATGTTTGTTGCCTAACTTGGCGCGATACATTAGCTTGTGTCTAGATGTGTAGATTTTCTCCCTTATAAATAGCATAGGGCCCACTAAAATATGAATGTAAAGTGGGACCTGAGTTTTGTGGGGGAGACTGTAGGCAATAAAAGAACTTATTACCCATTTCAACCCTCTTTCAACATATGAAAGGCGATGGGATCGCAACAATGGTTTTGGTGGAGGAGGACTTGGGGGGGGGGGGGGTGAGAGACTCCCCAAAAACGAAAACACAACGAATTGAATTGAATTTTGTTAGAGCCGAGGCCCACCAATTCAACACACAAAGAATAACAATGCTGTACCAATGACATTTTGTTGCGTGTCGAGCTTACTGAGCAAGGGAACGTTAGAACGAGTCGTTCTTTGTTGTGTGCAGTGCACAACAAAGAACTCTTGTCGACTGAGATCGTGAAATCTACATAATAAGGTTGAACTCATAAGATAAGTAAGTATAAATAAGTATAAATAAGTAACAATCACTTTATTCGCTTTTCATTCTTCAGGCACGTGTTACGTCATTGCTACGGCGCGTAACAATTTCGTTTTACTCGTCGATTGTTGTCGGGGAAAATGAAAGAATCACTGTTGCAGATAAATGGGTAAGTTTTAAATCAGACTAACTGAAGTTGTGAACGAACTTGGCAGTTATAAACGTTAGAATGGCTTATTTATTTGGCAGCTGCGGGCCTTGAGAGCTGAGCTAAATTCTTTTGGAGTAGTCAGCAACAATCACTGCAGGGCACGAGTCTTATCATTGCAAAGTGGTCGGCAACAATAAGACCTCTGTAGGTAAAAACAAAATAATGAGACATTGTTATACTGGAGATTAAGAGAAAATTTAAGAGCGCCGGTGATAGGGCGTACGGGTTTGGGCCATGGCTCTAAATAAAGATTGTGAAAGAGAAAATTTGATTGACGAAACCAAATTCGCTCAAACGTGGACAGACACCGACCAAACCGTACCAGTGTTGCAAACGATCAATCCAACACCACTCGTGCGTACAATTAACGGACTTCAGCAAGCAAAACAACATTATTAGCCAGCGACAATTTTTTTCACACAACGATGTTTCAGCTGGCCAATTTTTAAAACGGTGCATCCAGTGAGTTGAGTCACAGGATGTGCTGAATGAGTGAGCGAAACGAAGAGCGGCCGTGCGTAGCACGGGCTTCCTCTAGTCTAATACATAATTCGCCAGTCACAAAAAGGAAAAGCATAAGGGTGAGTCAACAATGCCTTCATTAACAATTAACTACACGTTGCGTGCTTTGAGTAAGCTCGGTACAATTGGGTGTGAAGCCATTGCAACTGAACCATCTTGAAAGAAAAGGTTTGCCCTCCACAAATAACATGAGTGCAATGGAAAGAAAACGTCAGTGGTATTGCTACACCAACAACTACAAACGACCCCCTCATTTTAAATTAGCACACATCAATTTAGTTCTCTCCACATGACTAGGATGCCGAAATAATTAATTTCACCAGATTTCCGTCAGAGATCACTTGAAATTATTAATAACGAGCTATCACTCATCATATCTTGGCAACACATTAATGACCAACTTTAGGTTCAGTGCCAACATGTTCTTTCCGCCGCAGTTAGGAAGATGAAGAAGAAGGAAGAAGCACTTGGCAAAAATAATTATTCACTATCCCTAGCTCGAAAAGTGCTGCGCAATGAAAGTTTACGAAAAGCGATTTGGGGGTCATACGCGTAATAAATGGGTCTTGGGTATGTATTTCTGCTTCCCGTACAAACACGCTACTCTTAAATGGTTCGAGTTGGAGAAATCGTAGTTTCCTGCACGTAAATTGCCTAAAGAAAATTGAACGATTTACTCCGAGCGTTCGCATCTGGAAGACTTGCAGCTAAAAAGTGGGGAGAGAGAGAGAGGGGCATCATGCTTGTACAGTCATTTCTTTTTTCTTCTTTTCTGCTCATTTCTGCTGCGGTGATGCAAAACACCGGCACTAATAGCCTACCCACAAAAAGCATCATTAAGCAAATGCTTCCCTCTCTTTGAATAAATTCGACAAACGCAAAAGTGCGGCCTGTGTGTGTACGTATGTGTGTGCGCGCGTGCACGTAGGTTTGCGTTTGGGGTTAATCCCTTATGCACATACACGAAGAATTAGGCTTATGACTAGCACTCTTGCCATTGCAGCTACGTTGGCAAATTAAGAATTGGGAATAGAGCTCGAGCACCCCCCTCCCTTCCCCTGGTGAGGGAAGGGGGAAGGAGGAGATAATGGCGGGGGCGAACACGACCAAAATCAATGTATATGGGGTTCAGTATTTAAGAAATCCAAGTAGTCAAATGGCAAAATTGGAAACACTGCATACACAGGGCCGAAGCGACTATGGGTTTCAACCATCCAAGAAACCCATACAGTTGGCAAATTCGAGTTATCGAGTTGGCAAACTCGGATAAATTTTTACTACAAATTCCCGTTTCCACAAGTACTGGTTAATTATCATCATCATTGGGTCAGTTTGAAAGTAATGTTTAAAATACATTTTTTTTTCATCAGTTTTCGCAACACTTCTATCATGCAGCGTGGGAGAAAGGATGCTTCCATATATATTTCATGGTGGGAGTAACTGAAACGCTGCCCCTGATCATTTCTGGTTGCTTCCCTGCAGCTCTCCTCATACCCACGTGGGAAAAAAGAAGCTCCGCGAAAATTTGTGTAGTTGGCGAAATTGAAAATTGACTTGGACGTTTTGTCCGCTATGTCACCACCATAATTTAAAAGTATCATAGATAATGTAGAAAATAAAAACAAAAAATGCACAAAACTGTATCCCCACCGAGTTTGAAGTCGTTATAACAATTAACTTCGCGAAAATCGTACACAGTTGGCAAAACTAAAAACTGAGTTGGCTATTTTACTTCTTGTGCTAGACAGTACCGCTCAGAATGGGTTTCAGCGTGGAGCAACTCCTAACTAGTATTTTAGGAGGGTAGAAAAAAGAAAATTACTGACATATTAATATAACAAAACACAACATCACTGCCAGGATTTAAAACGTTTCTTAGGTAAAGCAGAAACATCAACAAACTCTGCATAAAAAAAAAAAAAACGTAGTAAGGACTTCTACCAAGTTATCGCCGTCTGAAGTTGTGATATCAAATAAAATCTAAAAAGTTAATGCAGAGTTGCCTATTTAACTTACTAGTTCGTCTGCCAGCCCATCAGTGCCTTGGTTTACTTAAAACAGAAAGTGAACTAAAGCCGTACTTCATGAAAACTGATGGGTACACAGTTGGTAAAATCAAAAACCGAGTTGGAAAAATTGTATCAGCTGTTTGATTTTCTGTTGTCCTTTTTCTGTTAACCTATCGCCACTAAATTAGAATTTGTATTAATGCAGAAACAACTATATTTTCCAAATCAAACTTGTTAAATATTTAAAACAATTTCGAAGTGCGAAGGTCCAAAATTTCATAAGAGTTCATAAGATATTCAAAGACAAAAGCGACTCAAAGGCCACGAAATGAGGGCAAAAATTACCCTAAGAGACCCGTAATTATTTATCGCCGGTGGAGGAAAAGGGAAGTCATGAAGTTTTGGATCCTCTCAAGGGAAGATTCATAAATTGTTCACATCCCGTCAAAAAGGGGGCGGTCACAAACACACTGACCAACTGGAAGAAACAGTAATTTTTGGACCTCAAAAATGGCACTTTCAGCAGTCAAAATTTCCAAAAACAGCTCAGCTTCTGGGAGGCAAGACCCCTAGACGCACCCCCCCCCCATGCTATGAGTGTTTACTAGGTTTTGAAGCTATTAGTACCATTACTGCAAGTATAGGTTTTATTTAGTATAACATCAAATGTGGAAGCTTTTTTCCAATAATACCTCAAGTTGTTTAGGACAAAACTGAGGTAAAGGGTTTCGCCATTTCTTTCGTCTTTCAACGCTCTTATTATTTTAAAACTGGAGCATGTTTTTGTTTCAAAATGTGAAAGTTTATTTTACAATAATACCCCTCTAGGTCGTGTTGTCTGGGATAAAACTGAGAAAAAGATTTCATTATATTTCACCTTTCGATAGTCCATTAATAAAAAAAAATATTCTGCATCCCTGACCCCTCCCATGCTGCCCAATGCCCATGCTTGCACACAGGAGTCATCGTCATTCATTTTAGCCTAAAGGTCGAAAATGTACAATTAAGCCAACCACCAATCGTCAATGGCCAGCTGACCTATTTATATAAGTTTAAACTGAACTCGGTTTAATTTAAATTGGAAAAAAAATATCTAAAAAAAAACGTGATAGGTCACAATAAAATTTTTACGAAACCTGCCATCCAAAAGAATGAATTAAAAAAATCACCAAAATTTACTTGACAATTTGTTGCTTCTGTGTTCACTGGTGGCCAGAAACAAGCACGAAAATAGTGTAAAATGCTTCAGCTTACAGCGCTCCCTCAGAACCCCTAGCTGAGTTTGCCGGAACCCTTAAAGTACTTTACTGGTCCGGCAAACTAAACTAAACAATACTGTCATTTTTTTAACCAGTTGGCAAAATCATAACATGAGTTGGCAAAATAAAAGTCTCTCCCCCCCTCCCCCAATCAAGTACCCTTCGCTACGGCCCTGTGCATACAACACAATGCAAACAGCAATATGTACAACATCATTAATCCTCACACAGCTACAAAAATGCTCCCGTACTGATGATTATTGGGCAAGAGCTTTGGCTGAAAGAACGCGGATGGGGTGGGGGAGGGCGGGTCGTTCGGGAAGCGAGTTTCAAAATCAACAACAACTACAACTCGCCCTGATAAATTGTGCTAGTCTTTTAGCGGGCGTTTTCATAACTAGAAGTCATTGAAGCCCGTACTCAACCTCACTCCACTACCACCAGCACGGAACGGAGATTACATTAGTACAAAATGGCGCCCCAGTTAAGGATTATTGCGGCAATTTTTCATCTTTACGTTCGTAATGGGAGTAAGATTCTAGAAATGAAAAGCGTTCCCATGCATCATAGAGAGAGCGTTTATTGATCGGCTGAAAGCATGCACTCGTGGTAGGAAGCATAAAACACCTCACTCACGTGCACTACAAGATACCCTAACAATTGAAGCAGGGGGAATGCAATTTAAGTCATCAAACGTCTCTGAGGATGATCAAAACAACTTGTGACAAAATATTGCAAACCAAGGGTTTGCTCACTTCAGAAGATGTACAGTAAGATTAAGATTTCCAGTAATTTCCATGGATTTCAAATGCACTTGTTGAAAGGATTTCTTTGCACTGTACGGCAGTGATCTAACTACAAAGGAAGGGTGCGGAGGCGAATTTTCAAGAATTCGAGGGATTTTAGTGATTTTAAATGATTATCCTGCTAGTTCAAGTGCTAGCATTAGCGTCTCTCTCATGTGGTCCCCGGTTCGATTCCGGCCTCAGCCACCCCTGACATTTTCGGGCAGAGAAGAGCCCTGTCATGTATCATGCTCATGTCGATTGTGGCGTGTAAAAGAATCTAGAAATTTCCGATGGGATTTACCTAGCAAAATCGTTCCACTACTTCTGGCGCCATCACTATGGCGTCAAAAGCTAAAGCTACTTCCATTGAGCATTTCCAGGATTTTTAGGAATTCCAATACAGGTAATGATTTCCCAGGGGATTTTGACTAGAGCTAGCGTACAGGGATTTCCTACTTTATTTTCAAATTTGCCCCACGAGGTTTTTGCTATTGGCCTAGCCAAGGCCTAAAGCGCGTTCGTGCCAACCAAACTGCAGGAAAAAAAAAGGCCGAAACGGCTCAGAAGGTTGAAAGGTATTTTGCTTGATTTGTACATTCAATGGTCTAAAACAAGACTTAAAAGACGTGACATGCGTACGTGCTTTTCGGTGCCCTTTTATATATCAAGTTGTGTTATTAAATTTTGATTAATTTCTACGTATAATGATTATAACCTTTGTTGCGCTCATCATAGAGCAGCAACAATATCGCCACTCCGGTGACGAGGCTAAGAGGCATCAGGAGCCTGCCGTTGAGCTAGCTGCAAGGGGTACTAGATGCAAATGAGGTAAAGGAAAAAACGGCGTCTGTAGTCAAGCCGATGATGTGAGAGTGGATTTCTTAGGCCTCAAAAAACGTTGTTTTGCCCAATTTCCTACACTACCAAACATATTAATATTAAAAACCGGAAAAGAAAAGATCCCACTCGTTGAAAATTTCAGCAGCCGCCAACAATCCCAAAAAATTAATAATTTTTAGGTCCAAGAGAACCGCTCTCACAGCAGTGGCTTGGCAAACTAGGCTAATGTTTTTTTCTTCTGCGTCTATCCAGTGCCCCTTGCAGCTAGCTCAACGACCGGCTTTCGATGCTAGCCTCGTAGGCAATGTGGCGTTATTATCGTTGCTCGACAGTTGACATTCAAAATTCCCGAAACCTTTTTATTGCCCAATTTTATTTATTTAAAACTTATATTCACAAATAAAGCGTAGAATTTGAATTAAATCGGATAATGGGTTCAAAAGTCACCCGGGAGACGGCCGACAGAACAGAAGTGCTTTACTCTGCTTCGTATCGCAAGTAACAAAAAAAAAGCACGAAGCCCGGCTGACCCATCGGCCAACTTGTTTTAACGAAGAGGAAGATTGCAGTGTAGTTGGCACCACGCCTCCCTCCGCGACTGCTCTCACGACTTACTTGGAGAAAAGCTCCGCCAAAGTGAGAGGGCAGGCTTCGCCGCAGCGCAAGGGGCAGTACTGCAGTGACAACAACGTCTTATTCAGTGCGGAGTTTGTTTCTGGAGCCAGTAGTAGAACTAACTGCAACGGGCACCGGATATACGAAGATGTATAAACGTAGTTTGTAGAGCAAAATGCGAGATGTAAAGCAAATGCAATGAGAGCGGTTTTCTTGGCCCTGAAAACCCACGACTTTCAGCAAGTGGAATTTTTTCTTTTCCGATTTACAACCTTTGCAGACTAAGGGATTGAACAGAACAACGCTTTTGAGGATTTATAAACGCGTTCTCATAGTACTGGCGTGACTAAAGCCGTCATTGTTTTTTGCATCCATGTTTATCCAGTGCCCCTTGTAGCTACCTCACCAAATGGCTGCAGACGCGAATTCCGTATCCGTTATGACGTTTATTGCTTTAACTGCTCTATGGAAGCAGTGAGAATAGAACATACAGTTTAGTGATGCCAAGAGGGAACAAATGCCGTAACTTGTCTGCACGAGTAGCTGTGTTGTTTGTATTTCGCCGTTTGCACAAGGCCATCTGGGAACGGAGCAACAGATTTCAGCTCCTACAGCAGAGTTCTGACTCTAAGCCAGTTGACTTAAAATCGACCAAAACAAAGCTAAGAAATATTAACTTCCTGGAAATGCCGTACAGTCGGGAGGCAAGCCCCACAATTTCTACTCCAGTCGGCCTTAGCTCGACAAATAAAATGCCTTCCTCGTTCTTGCGAATTGGCACATGGTTGACATTTTAGCAGCAAAAGGGATTTTTTTCACACATATTAGGTGAGAACCTACACAACGTAATTTTTAACGTCCGCAAAAGTAAAAACGGACACTAATTCGACAACTGGCCGCTTAGGGTCAGGACTGAGTACGAATGGTGGAACAAAGGATAGCCGAAGACAGAAAACTTTGATATGCCTTCATCTCTTCCTGCGTACAAATTAAGAAAAACGAAGCTTAGGTCATACGTTTAGGTCCAATCCAACCCTGAATTAATTTGGTTTTGTCGTAATTCGCACAGCTACCAAATCTTAGATAAACAACATCCGGAGTGGTGATAATATCCGATGTTAGTTAGGCCTAAGTCTCGCTTTGTTTAAGCGACGGAGATAATGCATAAATGTGGGAAGGTGTAGCCAACATGTGAAAACCCCTCTTTAATTCAACATTAGGTTGACCTCCTACTTTTCTAGCGTGCACTAATAGCCTTTCTTTGAGCAGCTTAGACCTCGACTCAAAACAAGCTGGCAATGTAAAAGGGAAAGGGGGATTGCACTTGATGGAATACTTACAAAAACCAGAATTTTTCCCGATATTGGGGGTGTCAAGAGACGTTAAGCCTTGCGTCGTAAGGAAAGAAAGGAGTCGTAGGGAGGGAGGGGGGAGGAGAATGTTGCTGCCGCCTGCCACGAGCGCATTTTTGCAAGGAATCGTGCGCGCGACGCGGCCCGCATCGAAAATCGGCACAAGCAGGCGGTGGCGAAGCCCGAAAAAAA
>JAHWFP010013787.1:0-28706 GCA_023313725.1 Lithobius niger
TTTAACTGGGAATTTAGTGTTCAAGATATACCCTTCTTTTTCGGTTAGATTCAGGAATTGACAAATCGTGCTGCCAATTTAGGACCCAACCGTAAGTATGACGTAATGATATCAGTAACGTCATTCGCCATCGAATATGTGTGGGTTGATTGGTCGTAAATAATCTTGGGCAGGTCTTTGTCTCTACTCTTCATGGGACTTTTAGCATCTTTCATTCCATGTTGGTATGTCTTGCTATCTTCATTAAGTGCGTCATTAAAGCTTTTATGCTATCGTAACATTTCTCTCCTCTCGTACAATTCAAAATAAGCAAATCATCATCTTCATCCGACGAGGGCGGCTCCCCCACAGGGTCCCTGTAATGTAACCCTGACTTCGTCGGCTTCACTGCACAGCATAATTTGGAATTTTGACTGAAAGAACTGGGGGAACTAAATTTGCGTTAAAGCAGCCTCGAGAGGCCAAACATGTAGTGCAGTTGAGTAAAATATTATTTCTAAATATTTGCATGCTGCTGTTGAGAGGAAGACTAAGCCAAATTTAGTCCCCCATTGTTACAAATTGATCAAGTCAGTGACCCAGATTCTGGACAATTAAGCCATTTGACTAAATATTCGGTACGGCTGGCACGTATCTTTCTGTCTATCTTGTAAGAGTCTGGCGGCACGACTTTTTGCAGTTCTTGTTTGTAAAAATTACCCAGAATGTCAGCTCCATGCAATCGCAGACTGTATAGGTGCAGATGGGATGCTTCCTGTTCGTAGATTTGGCGTATGTTATTTCACCGGCAAAGTTTGGATCGTATCCACTTGCCTTTGTTTATATCGTTCACTTGGTTGGGAGTAATTTTAATACTCTTATGGAGTTTATTATACGACGCAACAATGTTGGGTAAGGTGTCAACGTACTTATTGTGTTTTGCACGTGCATGGTACGTCCTAGGAGACTGCGTAAGGTACAATTCCGGCCAAAAACAACGACCAAATTAGCTTTGTAGAGGTTTGTAAACAAGCTACAACAATGCCCAAACAACAATTAACAGAACGTCACGCTATTGCTTTGTTGCCAGACTGAAGCCAGATTAACAATGCTGCAGTGTTAGGCTACTGCAACAATGAAAACATGCTAAACAATCAAAACACATACTTTTAACTTTTTTTTTTCGTCGATGCTTGCTGTTGAATAATGGAGATTTCGTTTTCGTATTCACTAATTTGTTTTGTTGTTTTACGTGAGCTTCCAGTGTTTTTATTGTTATGATTAGGGTATCGTTAGCTGCATACTTCTTTTATTTTTATTTCTGTCTCTTTTTTGGTTAGTTTGTGTTTGAAATCTTTAAGTTTGGCTTGTTCAGCATTCAGTTTTGCAGTCAAAATGCGGATTTCTTTTTGTTGGCTAGTTTGTCTTAGTTTCTTTTGCATTGTTGCCTGTAACATCTGAGGATTAGAAATGCTTTTTGAAGCACGTAGATGTACGTAATCGTTAGTTGTGAAGTAGTTACTTTGTACAGTACCGCTCAAAAGTAAATGGACAAACCTTTGATGCCATGTTCACGCGCTTGCAACAATAGAAAGCAAAACTGGAGTCGACGTTCGGTAATCAGCTGTGCTGGTATGGAGCGCCAATACTTTGTTGAACCCAAAACGAAGCCTCATTTTTGCATTACATCTGAAAAAATTGTCAAACATCAGACAAAGGAATTTGAACTGAATTTCACACTCGTTTTGAATTGTTTCGCTTTAAAGGAACTAATAACAATTGGTTCATTCGATTTTATAGTTATCCAAGCCAGTTTCCACCGTGCAGCGTATTTAATTAAAATAAGGCCGTTTAAAAAAAGTTGTTTCTCAAGTCCCGCCGCATGGAGTAACCTTCCTCCCTCTCCCCCCTCTTCGCAGAACCTTTTAATTTTTTTGTTCAGAAATGCAGCATTGACACCGATACTTGTTTTTTTTCACAAGTTCTCTAAAAAAATGACCCAATTTGATATTGTAATACATTATTTTAATGTTTCTCAAGTTATTCAGAAAAAACCTACAGGTAACTCCCAAAAAAGGCGTATTAGAACAGCACGTTTGCTCAAGAAAACAAACAACTGGACATTTTTCAGAAAAATGTGGCACAGCATTTAGATTCTATAAAACGTCGAGGGTCTTTTTAAGGCGTGAGAATGGAATAAATATTATTAACATAAAACAAGTGGCTGCAGAGACTACCTAGCCATAACCGGCACTTTCGATAATATTGAGGCGCGCACCTCTATCACTCACTGGGACAACGATCTCTATTATAATTATAATCTAAACACACAATAACCGGTTAAAAATGTGATAGCTTTTAGGGCTAGTTTTAGATTTTAGGTATAGTTGTCAGCTTTTAGGCCTAATTTTTTGCTGCCATTTTAATTTAATAAGTAGCAGCTAACGGAGAATTGGATTCGGGCAGTAGGCTTATGCATTCATGCAACATGGTGCGGAGATTTGGTGTTGCTGCGGCAACGTGATTTAAGGCCTAATTTTCTGCTTTTAGGCCTAATTTTTTATCTGCCGTTTTAATTTCGTAAGTAGCTGCTAAAGGAAAATTTGGTTCGAGAGTACAAACAAGTATTCATCCTTGCAACACGGTGTCGACATTATTAAAATGACGCTACTGTGTGTCGTTTACACAATTCTTTTGTTTTTACGGTTGCGTGACTTCCTTTAGTGGTTAAATGCGATCAAATGTTATTGTTTCATTGAGTTACGTCGAGAAGGCCTAATAACTGTTTTAACTTGCCGTGTTTTTAAACTAATTTTTGGACGAAAAGACAAACGGTGAAACAGACTGTCATCTGTTCCGTTCCATAGTTGAAAAGTAACGGATGGACAGACAAAGTCGTTGTTATAGTCGTCTCAGCCGCTCTCAGAAGACTGCACAGAAGAACCGTCTATCCGCACCAAGGATCGAGAAGTAATTTTTTTTAACGGCCTAATATTCACTTATTTATTCTACTGAAACAAAAGTGATATATAAAAAAAAATAATAAAGCTGGTGAAAGGGTAACCCATTAAAGAATGGTTTAGCCTTTCAAAGAAGTGATATCAAACGACCAACAAATTTCCAAAATTCATTCCACTAATTAATATTTCAGACGCTACAGGAAAAACTTAACCTTTGGTAGCAATGGTCAAGTTTTTCATTTAACTTTTTAACCAATAACCAGTGAAGACTGAAAGCAAAGGGAACGATCAAGTTTTCACCATAGAAAGTAGTGATATCATAGCCAAAATGACTGCCACCAAGTTAGTGGTCGGAACCGTGATCACCCAAGCTATAATTATTTAAAGCTGATGTTTCCTAATTAAATAGATTTTTTTAATTAAAGTTTTGAATTACAGCAATCTTCAAGACAGTGACACTCTTATTTCAGTTAAGGGAAATACCTCCCAGGGCCATTTTTCTCGATCCTCCACATCAAGTACGGCCCTACAGGTCTATTTACTTACCGTTAGGGGCCCCACGCACACAGCGGCCAAGCCGCGCGACCTGTGAGATTTTCTGTTGAATATTGAGCTTTATTCACGTTATTCCAGAACGTATATAATCCTTTGCGCGCCTAAAATGACCTGGAAATTTTATCTGTGTGTGCGCAGTGCTAATTTTAATCGTTTGCTAGTAATTACTATTAGATCAAACATCTAAAAGACTAATGCAGTAAAATTAAAATTAATTACACCAATGGATCGCCGAAGCAAAATTTTAAGACACTAGCCTAGAAAATTATAAATTGTGATTTTACACAGCGTACACGTTGGCTTGTCTATTAGGGGTTATGCCAACTGAGACAGTAGCTGCGTTCTTCGCTGCGAGGAACGAAGCTACTGTGTGAGTTGACCTTGGATGCGATCGGCGCGTGGCTGTTATAAGGCAGGCGGAAGGTTATAAGGCAGGCTGGATGTTGCTTTAAGTCCCATTAAACAAGAACAAGTGAAACACAATTGAAGTGAAAAGTAATTCAGAATTAAATTGCATTCATAAGTATTCCTAGTTCACTTTTAGCACTTCGAACAATCGTTGACACAGTGCGAAAATTAGAACCAACTTGATCAGTGACCATTTCGGCTGAGTTGCAGTATTAATTTTGTTGGGCTCCGTCAGTTGTCTGGCACCATCAGTTCGTGGTGTGTCAAACTAAGCATACGTCGAACGTTGGTAGATACAACACGTGTAGTTTACTCCTTTTAAGCATTGTTGGCATACTGCTAATTAAGATACAGATTGTTCTCTGCTATTTCTTGGAACAATGGAAATGCTCGTCCTCTTTACAGCAGCAGGCCGGAGCAGCACATCTATTGTTGTGTTTGTCCATTTACTTTTGAGCGGTACTGTACGCGCACAATGCATTGATATCTCTCTTAAGCGCTTGTTGGTGTTCGTCCATCTTTAGTTTCAAGTCGTTGTTTGTGTCCCGTTACTTTTTGAAATGTCAACTATGTATACGTTCAGCGGCCGTCATAAGGACATTTGGTATATGTGCGCATTGTTCCTACAGTATGATAATCTTGTATTTCGTACGTTAGTTTTCGGTTAGTGTGAACAATGAAGGTGCATGTGTGTGTGGTATGGAAATGATGTTGACTGGTTGGCTTTGTATTGAATCTTCGTCTTGTTTCATAGTTTTCAATCGGTATGGCCTGAACGTACACTGCAATCAGCAAGTTTTCTTTCTGTAATACTTTTTCTCCCATCTTCACCCTCCTCTTCCCACCCATCCTTTTACCCTCCCTCTCTTTTCCGTTCCTCCTCTTACCTGTTCTTCCGTTTCCATTCGCTCCACTTAGTCGAATATGGATGGGTAGTTGAATTAGTTACTGCTCGTCTCCTCCTTCTGCCCCTCGTCCTTTGCAAAAACTGATTCGGTCTCTATACCAAACAACCCGAAAAAAATTACCTTTAGGTTCAGTTAATGCCTGATCATAACAGATCCACTGCCACCCCAATCGTATTATAGCATTAAAATGCCAAAAGGGGGCTAGCCGATGCATTACCCAACACACGGGCATACTCCATGAACTGGGCCTCCCCTCCCCCACCTCACAATCTATCACTTTGGCTTGAGTGATTCGTACCGTGTGAAAGGAACCCCTGTCCTTCGTGCGTAACATTATTCAAGACTTGCTGCTGAGATGATGATTAGAGCTCCCCTCCCCCACTTCCAATTTATCGCTTTGGCTTGAGCGATCCGTAACTGGTGAAAAAATCCCTGTCGTTTGTGCAAGACGTCTGTAAAACTTGCTGCTGAGATGACCGCGCAGAGTAAATTGTTAGTCGAGGCAATAATGTGCCATTTTTAACTTTTCAAGGCAATAATTTGCCATTAACACGCTCGCCCGTTTTTATTATAGGGATTGCTGTTTCGGGGGTCTTGTCGTCGTTTTTGCTATGAGACTTTGCCTTATAATGCGAGATATTTTAGATAGCCTTTAATTAGTTCTTTTAAACAGATCTTAAGATCTAAAAATCTTAAGAGGGTTTTCGTCCAGGCAAGCACTATGAATTTTCCCTCACTGATCTTTTTAATAAATAACTAGCGGAGTCGCTCGCTTCGATCGCTCATTCCGCGTCGTCTCGCTGCGCTCGAGGAGCTTTCATTCTGCAACTCTTATTTATACTACTCAAAGACATTCCACACCTAAAACGATCAAGCAAATGATCAGAGTTCAGTGCGCGTTTTTCGCAAAGCTTCAGTTTATAAACAAATTAACTAAACAAAAAACGGATTCGCCGTTTAGTAAACCATCCCCCTTCTGCCGTGCGGCTAAAATGCTAATGAGCCAGGAATTAGACACGCGATTTCAATCCCAGTCGGCTTTGGCTTGAAGAATACGCTCGAGGAGCGCTCATGCTAAAACTCTTACGCTGCTGACAGACATCCCACATCTAAAACAATTAAGAAATAATCAGAATGTAGTATGAGTTTTTCTTAAGGATTGAATTCGTAAACAAACGATATGGTAACCATAAATACTACAACGGTTTGGCCACCTAATAGATACATGCGCCTATTGGTCAAATTGTCAGCCATAATACCACTGATAACAGTACTGGACTACGTGTGCTACGTGGTGCAACAACCATGAACCATCCTCATCCAACCCGATTCCCTTTGTGTACTGAATGCAGTGTATAAGAAGTGTCCAAGTTGTAACTTACCTTTGTACGTAATCCCTTGTCACAAGGAAGTCTGGGAGTGAGGATGTTGGTTGCGTTTCCTGGTTCCAGGCCACGTAATTCAATATCGCCTAATCTTATTTTACCGTAGCCTCGATAAAGGCATTTTCTTTCTGGCACATGCATGATCTGGCCTTGAGCCAGGAGATGAGACACGCGATTTGTAGCCCAGTCGGCCTTGGCTTGAAGAAGTTAGCCCTTTTCCGCCACGCGATTGAGCCAGGAGGCGCGGCATGCCATTTGTATCAAGTCGACCTTGGCTTGAAGAAGCCATCCCCTTTCTGGCTTTCACCTAAACTGACCATGAGCCAGGAGGCGAGACACGCGATTTCTTTCCCAGTCGGCCTTGGCTTGAAGAAGCCTTAGCCATCCCCGCTGCAAGACCGTTTCAACGCTGTAGCACACGAGTTGCTGCATGTTTGAACTAAACATGCTTGGTAATTTTATCATGCATACTCCTTTGTGCCGCTCTTGGTATAGATTATTTTTTTATTCAAATAAATGTTGCAGACTTTACACGGGTTTCCTTGTTTCACAAATTCTAAGAATTTTTACTGAAAAGCCATCTCCTTGCCCGCTACGTGTGATGCTTTGAAACGGCAACTACATGTCGCCTATAATTTTTGACTAATATAACAATTTCGTGCAAGGCGAAATCGTACCTAGAAACTATTCGTGTTTACCACAATTAGGCTGGAGTATTGCTGAGTAGAGCACCAGCTAATAGCACACTATTGATCGAATGTCGATGGTTTACAAATGCAAACGTGGAAATATTTTCATTCCTTTCTTTCTCACATTTTTAGCCTTCCTACGTCTGAAGTCAGCATACACGCAGCACGAAATCATATCCCGATATTATGCGTGTTTACCATAATTGTGCTACACTGTTGAGTAGATCACCAGCTAATGGCATATTCGGCGTCGTTTCGCTTCGCTCGAGGACATTTCTTGTTTTAACATTTATGCTGCTGACGGAGAATTTCACACCAAAAAACGATCATGAACATTGTAGTGCGCGTTTTTCGTAATGTTTCAGTTCATAAACAAACTATAACTTGGGCCTACTCTTTCATTTTTCTTTGTTTATATTAGAATAGAATAGAATAGAATAGACGTTGTTGGCCAATAAGCTTAGAGCTTTTTGAAGGCCCAAGCGGCAGATGTTAAGTGGAAGGAACCACCCATCGAATTAGTTGTTATTTTTTGCCGCAGGAGGGAGGAAACCGGAGTACCCGGCGGAAACCGTCGTGCAACGGGCGGGAAACAACCGGAGAAAAACCCGTACATATACACTTCCCATCACCAGGATAGAACCCGGGTCTGAAGGAAGCCAGAGATGTACACTGGGACCACGACACCTATCGAATCTGACGCCCCAGTACTCGCAGCTACCCGCGCACCCTATAATATAATTATTATAATTACTATAATTGTAGTAAGTCTTGCTACTAATTTTGTAACCTGATCCCTGTCGTGAACAGATTTTTTTATTCAAATAAATTGTGCTGCGTAAGATGTAGAAGCAACACCAGAGCTTAACACCAGGAATCGCAAGTCGCCTATAATTTATGTTAGTACCATCCATACCATCCATACATATTTCTCTTGTTTCACTTACTTTTGGAATGTTTACTTTACGTCCTACTTTGCGTGCTTTAGCGTTTTTGTGCATTAATTTATGTCTCCCCAAGTAGTGAAGTAGTTGTAAAACATCAAAAGATAATAATGTGTCATTGAACAAAGATTAACACAAAGGTTTGTTGACAGAATTAACCAACCGTTTCGTGAGGTTTTAATGCAAGTCAGCCTACACGCAGTACGAAATCATACCCCGATATGCGTGTTTACCACAATAATGCTAAACTGTTGAGTAGAGAACCAGCTAATGGCATATTGATAGAATGTCGATGTTTTACAAATGCAAACGTAGAATATTTCTAACACCCTTTTCTGTTATCAATATATTTTGTTTAAGTAGGCCTAATTTGCATTTATCATTTAATCTTTTCGTACCTTTACGTAATTTCATTTAAATATACGGCCAAATTGGCAGTTTGAATTACCCAAAATACAACTCCCAACAGTCGTCCCATGAGTAAGCTGCACGTGCCTCATTCTTGAATGACAGCTATTCGGATTGCAGGCCATAATCCCACCGGCAACAATACTGGACACGCGCCGCCTACGTGGCACAACAATTGTGGACCATCCTCTCAGCAGGAATGCGTGATATTCCGAAGCTAACAATCAACTTCGTAAAATTCGTTTCAACAATGGTCCAAAGGTTTTTTTTCGTTTTTTCGAGGGGAAAACTTTTACCTAGAACTACGAAAATATGCCTAAACGATATCCGGAGTAATTTCCTGTCTTTCGAGACCTTTCTCACATTTCTAGCCTTCCTACCTCCAAAGGAGAAGTAGTATATATAAACAAACCAACCAACCGTAAGTTTTTAATGGTTACTAGCGGAGTCGCTCGCTTCGCTCGCTCATTCCGCGTCGTCTCGCTACGCTCGAGAAGCTTTCATGATGCAACTCTTATGCTGCTGACAGACATTTCACATATAAAACGATCAAGCAAATGAGTGCAGTGCGCGTTTTTCGTAAGGCTTCAGTTTCTAAACAAAAAACGGCTTCGCCGTTTAGAAAACTATCACCCTTCTGCCATGCGCCTAAACTGCCAAGGAGCCAGGAGGCGAGACACGCGATTTCTATACCCTAGTCGGCCTTAGCTTAAAGATTACGCTCGAGGAGCTGTCATGCTTCAGCTCTTAAACTGCTGACAGACATTTCACATCTAAAACAATCAAGAAAATGATCAGAATGTAGGACGCGTTTTTCTTAACGCTTCTGTTCATAAACAAATGATATGGTAACCATACATCACTCCAACGGTCTGGCCACCCAATAGCTACATGCGCCTCTTGTTCAGATTGTAAGCCATAATACCACTGACAACAAAAGCCTCGGTAAAACCATTGTCTTTCTGGAACATGCATGAACTGACCTTGAGCTAGGAGATGAGACACGCGATTTGTAGCCCAGTCGGCCTTGGGTTGAAGAAGCCATTCCCTTTCTGGCATGCGATTGAGCTGTCATTGAGCCAGGTGGCGAGGCATGCGATTTGTACCCAATCGGCCTTGGTTTGAAAAATCCATCCCCTTTTTGGCATGCACCTAAGCTGACAATGAGCCAGGAGTCGAGACACGCGAGATCTTCCCCAGTCGGCCTTGGCTTGAAGAAGCCATTTCCTTTCTGGCACGCGATTGAGCTATCATTGAGCCAGGAGGCGAGGCATGCGATTTCAACCCAGTCGGCCTTGTCTTGATAAAACCATCCCCTTTTTGGCATGCACCTAAACTGACCATGAGCCAGGAGGCGAGACACTCGATTTCTTCACAGTCGGCCTTGGCTTGAAGAAGCTTTATCCATCGGTGCTGCAAGGCCGTTTCAACGCTGTAGCACGCGAGTTGCTGCATGCTTGAACTAAACATGCTTGGAGCAGAAAGAAGTCGCATACTCCTTTGTGCCGCCACTCTTGGTTTTTTTATTCCAATAAATTTTGCAGACTTTACATGGGTTTCCAAATTTTAAGAATTTTTACTTAAAAGCCATCTCCTTACCCGCTACGTATGATGCTTTGAAACAGCAACCACATGTCGCCCATAATTTCTGACTAATATAAAAGATTTCGTGCAAGGCGAAATCGTACCTAGAAACTATTCCTGTTTACCACAATTAGGCTGGACTATTGCTGAGTAGAGCACGAGCTAATAGCACATTATTTATCGAATGTCGATGGTTTACAAATGCAAAAGTTGAAATATTTCTGACACCCTTTTCTGTTATCAATATATTTTGTTTAAATATGCCTAATTTCGCATTAATCTTTTCGTAGATGTACGTATTTTCATTTAAATTTAAGGCTAAATAGGTAGTTTGTATTTGAAATATCCAAAATGCAACTCCAACAGTCGTTCCATCAGCAAGCTTCACGTGCCTCATTGTTGAATGTCAGCTGTTAGCATTGCCAGCCGTAATCCTACCACCAACACTACTGGACCACGCGCCTCTTACATGGCGCAACAATTGTGGACCATCCGCACAGCAGGAAGAGGTGATATTCCGAAACTAACAATCAAAAAATTCATTTCAACAATGGTCCAAAGGGGTTTATAGCTTTTTTCGAGGGGAAAAGTTTAACCTAGAACTACGAAAATACGCCTACGCGAAATCCGGATTAATTTCCTGTCTTTTGACACCTTTCTCACATTTTTAGGCTTCCTATTTCAAGAGGAGAAGATATATATATATACCGACCGTAAGTTTTTAATGATTTAGATGATATACTGGCAGATATTTGAGTCGTTTCCCCAACCCCCCCCCCCCAAAAAAAAAGGGAGGGGGGGTTTGGGTTGTTCTCGGTTAGCGTCTTTAATACATGTATATTGCGGTTGCTAATTCGATAGGAGTTGGAATAATTTATGTTATGCCACTTTTTCCACAATGCCCACTGTGTATAGCTCGAAGCTCCCTATGGAGCAAGGCCATTTGCCACTCATATGGTAAGAACATTGCGACCATGCCCACCGCAGGTAGCTCGTAAAACTCCCTATGCAGAACAAGACCATCCGGCGATTCAATGCTCACCATGGTATCTCGAAGCCCCCTATGAAAACAAGGTCAACCAAGACCAAAAATGTAATGTCTTTCTTTAAACCTTTGTCTTCTACCATAAATGATGTCATTAGTCACATGATTATTGTCATTTCCGGCCCAGAAATGACATTTTTAAAATCGTTAACCTGCACCGGAAGTCGGCCATCTTGCTCATTTTTTGCTCTGCGCCCCCTTTTACAACTCCTTTCCTTCCTGAATGCCACAGGACTGTATGGAGTTGCTACTTGTCAAAAAGAGCTGCTATTCACCATTCCATTCATTTCCAAATGGTTGAATTTTTCTAGGGATCGGTTCTTTGTTTCTTTTCTGCATGATCTTTCTGCATGATCTTTCTTTTCTGCGTTTATGGTGAAATGTCAATGCCTGGCACAATGTACTACGTCTCTCGTCATCTCCGCATTAGCAAAGTTAGTGCCTGGAAAACTAGAGCGCCCTCCAGTGCCCTGTGAGTGCACTGTGGTTTTTCTTGATCAAACAGATTCTCCTAAATTTTGTAAGGGGAATTGACACTGTGTGTTCCGGCCATTCAACCCCACTGGCGGGCCTTTCTTACCTGCCGTGATGTTGGCCTCGCTGTTCTGGATGATTCGATAAGATTATGAGCAAACACCAGAAGCAAACATTGAAAAATGTCCATTAGGCTCCCAAGCTATGTGCACTAAATTAATCTTTGTATTTCCCATCTAAAATTCCTTGCCCAGAAATTGCTCTCACATTAATCTCACACTTGTTTCGAGATACTGAAGACATCGATTCTATCTAAAGTAAGATCATGGAATGCCGCTGGAATGGAGGTCCTTTCCTATGCCCAGAACTAGGGAACCTCCGGGCCTATTAGTGGCAAGATTGAATGTTTGAGTGTTACGTTTAATATTTGGTATTGTCATGTATGGGGCGACACCCCCCCCCCTTTGGAGTGTCAAAATTCTGCTATTAAGATTGGAGATTACTATGTTCAAAGTTCCAATTTTAGCAGTATAAATAGATTTTAGTTTTGTTAGCATACTTACCTCCAATATGGATCGCTAGCCGTCCTGCCTACTCGTCGTCTGGCTGTCACATAGTTAGGCGGCCTAGTGAACGAGTGATCTGGATTTCCGTTGGTGAGACTCAGCTGATAGGTGGAGCCAATCAAGAGAGTGCGAGACAGGAAGTAGATGAAGAGAAGGTGCACGGGAGCCTAAAGGGCGATACTTTGGGGGCATGATAGCAGCAAATTTTTTTTTAGTTTAGGCAATTAAAGGTGAACTTAGAGAAATATGCTGTTAATATTGGAGGTGATTATGTTAACAACACAAAAACCAATTCATACTACTAAATTAAGTTGCTGTACATTTGACGTTTTGCAGATGTGGCCTCCCGATTCCCTAGAGAAAGTAGCATCCTCGTTTTTTGAAGAATTGGCCCTAACTGATCTTGAAAGAGTCAGTTGCATTAACATTTGCCAATATTTCCACATAAGTGCTGTAAAACTGTCAACTCGGTAAGTGGCATGCATAAATTTGTCGTACTGTGCCTTTTATAACTGTTTTAAATAAAATTTTAACATTAGAAACCTCAACCAAGGACCAGATTCGCACAAAGTGCTTGAAGTTCTAGAAACTGCTGGAATTTTTAAAGAATCTCTTGAAATTCCCTTCCGTTCCCTTCTCTTTCCTTGGAATTTCTTGAAATTATCTTTGAATTTATACCTTCCGAGCAAGGCAACGACAAACTTTTTACTGAATTTTAATTTTTATTAAGCTATGCTTTAGGAATATATTTATCGTTAGTTCAAAACCGTGAAAGTGGTCATACGTATATGGCCACGTATGTTACATCACTGCTTGCCTCAGCAAATATGAGACCACCTTTTGCTCTGTCATGGGCAGCTTTGACTCCCCATCATAGGACTAGTTACGTCAGCAAGACATCTGGCTCCAGTGGATTCAGGGACGGCTTGTGGGATTTTAAAATGCGCAGCCAATGTTCCATGTAGGTTTAACAGTGAGTGGCTAGGAAATATTTAACATGTGGGGTAGCTAATGACAGCTTCGCATAATATACATAAAAGGCCCAATGCAAGTTTTGTGTGACGTCAATTAACCGAGGAAGCATGTAAGAAGCGGTGCACATGGTTGGAAAAGGGGTGAAAGATTTGCGAATGCAACATCCATAATCTAGATGGGGTAAATCAAACCAGGAAGGACAGTGGCGTAAAAGGGGATTTAAAGCCTCAACTTGACCAGACTCGCAGTTCAAACAACGAAAACACTGCCAACACACCGTCTATTGCAAATGCAATAAGTTCAGTACAAACGTGAATGCAGAGGATAGCAATGTGACGGGCCGAAATTTAATAGGGCTTTTAAGTGAATGACGTCACTTTATTCTTAGAATGGTGTAAAGGTACGTAAAACTAGGCCCTATTTAAAACCGAGCAGCCTTATTCGAGTAGGTTTGTTGATTAGGTTTGTTGATTAATAAACCTCCTTAAAAAAAATTATTGATCTTGGAACCGTTCTGAAAAATTAACAATGGTTTTTAAAATGAACTTAAAGTGTTTGAGTTTTTTGTGTGTGATATGATTTATGCATTTTTAAAGTTTTTGTCGACGTTTTGTTAACGTGATTTGTATGTGCAATTACCAAAATGCTCATGCAATATACCATACAATATACCATACACGATGCTCATTCCAGCTCTCTCGTACGATGTTGTTTGTCCCACAAAATTCATACCATCGATAGATTTGGACTATTTATTGGTACTGCATGCTGAAACACATGGGACGATGTACATTACAATCTAATGGCTCATAAGTAATGTTTAGGCAGCCTCTAATATTTGCATATAATTTTGATCACTCTTTGCGGACGAACTTCCTTGCATGCATCAGGTCCTAACGAAGTTGTGGAAACTCCTCCCCTCTAGTTTGCTGCTTGCTTTTTCTCCATTTGGAACAACCCATAGTGGATCTCTTCGCAACCAGAAGGCATGCCCAATTGCCTCAGTTTGTGTCTCCCTCCGAAATCCCCAGGCATGGGCCGCAGATGAATGAGCATTTCTTGTCAGGGGATATCGGCGTACCGCCCCACCATTCTGCCCACTACTGTGGAAGATACCGCTGCCTCAGTGCAGCTTCATTTTGATAGCACCCTTGTAGCCAGCTGTACCTTGGTTTGTGAACCTCATGGAGCTGCCAAGCATGTTCCAATCTCATTACATCTAAGCGACGATCTTGTCTCAATACAATAGGAAGATTTGACACTCAAATTCAACTTCACACATGAAACTGTAAAGGGGTAGATATTGAGTGCAGGTCTCTCGTTACCAGTTTGTTGTCACCTCTCCCAATGGCACAGACCATCGACCATTAAAGTCTTATCACGACAAATGGAAAAAGTGGTTTCATTTGTACCTCGTTGAAACTGCAACCCAGTTGATGGTGGCTCAGTTATCACTGATCCTCGGTTGCTATCAGAACTATTTAATGCTTACTGTGCTGGAGTGTTCACTTTTGATGAATTAACCAATTTTTACTGGAAATCAAACTGGGCAAGGCTGAATAGCGGAAACCTTTTAATAACGATGTCACCCATTTGACTGAGAAATGAACTGGGTAAGGCTGGATGGGGAATCTTATTAATAACAATGTCACACTAATGTTACGAAAATTTTAAAATCTTATTTTCATCCTTATTTTTTTTTTTTTAGCTTTTTACAGCTGCTGGGAAGATATATATATGTTACTCCAACATCTTACTTGGATTTAATAAGCACTTTCCAGCGTCTTCTGTCGCATAAGCAAATGCAGACATTGAATGCCAAACAAAGATATGTAGTTGGTTTGGATAAATTGGCCTTTGCCTCTGAGCAAGTCGCGAGCATGCAAATCGAGCTCCAAGATTTACAACCACAACTAATAATTTCTGCTATTGAAACGGAAGAGATGATTGGAGTAAGTATGTGGTAATCGAATTTCTGTAATTTGAAAAGTTGTGGTTTGTTCCAAAAAAATGGACTTTGTTTGGACTTTGTTTGAGCGAAGGTAAGTAAACTCACACGTTATTTAATGTGTACGTTATCTTCCTGTAGATTGAATGAGCATATATAGCAAGCTTATAAATCCACCTCGGCGTAAAAACTTTTTAAGATTTTTTTTTATTCTGAGGATAAAGAAAGTGAGTGACTACTTGTTTCAGAGGTAACAATTCCATAAAAGAAAGAGTTGTTAGGAAGTAATTGTGTACGATATTTGTAAATGATGAGACTGTGGCCCCCTCTGCTGGTCTTGGCATAAATTCCAAAAGTCTTTCAGTCTGTTGCAGAAGTAGTGCAGGATATTATGTTCTTCGTTTAGGCTGTTGTTGCACGTGCATAGCACCGTAAGCACTTCTAGCTTTAATTGCACTAGGCATTAAAAATACTTTCTATAATTTGTGTTAGGGTGTGTAGGTCTGTTGTTGATCAGACTTGTTACTTCATTCTGTAGAGTCGTATAATACCTATCGTATATTGTTGTGGAGTGTGGAATGGATTGCTGCATTGTTATTTAGTTGGGGTGGTCACTCGTCACAAGTCAGTGAAGACATAACTTTTATGCTGCTTATTACTGTTATGTATTGTAATGTCGCAGTGTCACTCTTTGTTGGTAGAGGGAGTTGTTTTATGCTTCTCCATAATTGACATCTTGAAAAATATAAGACTAGCCAGTTGCAGTGGTTAAACCGAAATCAGGGGTGACAATGTCTGAGAGTACCTCAGTAACCATAAGCGTTTAATTTAAATGATCAAATGATCAATGAAAGATAGTCAATTTATCGTTTTAGAATTCAAAGCCAATCATGTAAAAAATTCCACATACCGGTTAAAAGTGACAGTGACGCCACCCTAACATGTACAACTTGAACTTGGACACGCGTAATTTACCACGTTGAATAGGCCTATGTAGCTCACTACTAACATGTTTTGTTTAGAATAAACAAGTTTGGACAATAAGCAACTTCCGTATAATGTAATGGGACAATGGGATCAGTACATGACAGCAGACTTCGTTGATGGAAGACCGAGAAATGAACCATGCTCTAGCTTTTCTCAATAGTTGTTGCTGACGTTTTTTTCTTCTCTAATGGCTGCAAGTGTAGTTTCTGGAGTCGTTCAGGATATGACAGGTTTTTACAAGGTGGCATAAGACGAGCGGTCATTATCTGTCTCATCCGTTAATTATAATGTCGTGACGTAGGTCTTATAGATGACCGTGGAGGCTTTTGTCGAATATAGTTAACACTTGCAAAGATATTGACCCCTCAACTCATCAGCAATTGTTACCTGTTACCGACATCAGCATTTTCATCCCTTAGCCGCGGAGAAATTTTCAGATGTACAGCAAATTTTGGTTTCTTGTCGTCAGTACCAGCTGGTATAGTAGCCACATACAAGAAGAACAGAAAGTAGGACAGACAGAACCTTCCGTGACTTTACTTAGGAATGGCTGCCATTCTTTATGTAAATTCTACAACCTGACTTGGAATATTCTATGTTGGTTAGCAGCTGGTCATCCAGTTATGCAGCACTTCTGATACCCAAACCTCCTAAGTCTGTGGATGAATTTGCATGCCTAACCAGAATAAATAATAATTATGACAGCTGGTGTTTCCTGTTCCAGGAAAATACATCCGGAGAATACATCGCATGCACAATATATCACGTGCTTAATTCATCGCACTGACGATTCATCACACGTTTCAATTAATCTTATATTATAAAGCATTTTATCTCGTATCAAAAAAACAAAAACAAACTTGTGTGATATTTATGCTAGGGGTTTATTGAACCAAAGGAAAAACAGCAAAGGAACACAAAGAAGCTCTCCTGTAAGGTTTGAGATACCACTACTTTGCTGGAGTGTTAAGGCCACGTGACACCTTATACCGATTTCACACCTATTAAATAAAGCGTGCAGTGCCGCTCCGAACCGTGCAATTTGATTTCAACACGTAATAAATAAAGCGAACGTGGCCGAACGTGGCCGTGATTTTGCGCTCCAGCTTGGCCACGTTTCAAAACGTGGCCGGCGCGGTTCGGTACTGGACGGAGCGGACCGGTTCGCTTTAATTATTACGTCTAAAATCTGATGCGTGCCGTGCCGCGCTGCATGGAAGTGACGAAATGGCCTGCGACCCCACAATGCAACGCGCTCTTCGCCCCCAAAACAAACTGACGATATAATCCAAGCAGACTACGACTAATAAACATAACTTTAAGCTTTAGGTTTTTGACTAGCAAATTAACAAACGTTTAGGCCTAAAGTCAGAATTTTTGTGGCGCGAGAATATGGCCACAAAACCAAACGGAGACATGCAAAAAGAGCTGCCTATTTTCACCGAACATGTATTTCTTAAATAGCATCGCGATTACACATTCGAAAAGTGATGCTTGCGAAAAAAAAAGTTAATGAGGTAACATAACGGTATCTTAAAGCTGACACAACCCTTTGAATGCAAACTTGTTTCAACAGAGTTATTAGTAACGCTCAATTGGCCTGGTTCTGAGAAAATAATTTTTTTTAATCTTTAAAAAAACAGCAAATGGTATAAAAAATAAAACAGCCGACTGAAAAAAAAGGGTTGTGGAAAAAAAAGATCAAAAGAGAAAAGCGGTAGGCAGGTCTCTCCCTGGTGAAATTTTTTGCCAAGGCAACTACCTTGACCTATCCTAACAACAACAGGAAAATAAAGGGAAAAAACGGCAACACAATTTATTTTTTCCTTGGACATTTTAGCCAGGCTTTTTTTTTTCCGCACACGGATAACTTTACTCGCAGTTCACTTCTGTATTTAAGGGTAAAAAAAAAATCAGATTAGAACAATGAAAATAGGCCTATCCGAAGCGTAATTTAATTATCTTTCATTTGGCACTACCTTCATCTTTCTAGGGGCCTTACTTCTGGAGGAATAGAAGGCCACACAGATAAACAAACCAATAAATAAACAAACCGAACATTTTAATAGTGTAGATTTCTCGTATTTCTACTTTTTTTCCTTCCGACGTATAGGTTCTCTCTATTTTTTTTTTACTTGTTGCCTATATTGTAGCCAAAAAAGTTTTCCGCTACAAAAACAATTGAGGCAACTCTTGGTTAAAAATAATTTTCAACCTTTTTTATGAACTTAAAATGCCAAACTTTGCCTTAAAATTTGTTTTACCAGGCGACTAATCTAACAAAGCAAAACAAAAACGACAGTTATATTTATACCTTCCTTAAACATTTTTTTCAAGTATTTTTTTTTCCCGCACACGGTTGAGGTGGCCAAACGAACAGTGCCCGCTCAACATTGCTTTAATTTCCGTTTCCATAGTTGGGTTCCAAACTTGACCGTCAGAGGGCAGTCGAAAAATGTGACCGGCCACGTTTCGATATCAAAGATAATATCAAGAATATTAAAAATTCAACTTTAAAAAAATAATGAGGCATGTTGGTAATTTAGTTCCTTTTAGTGAAAAAATAATAGGTTTAAAAATTTAGGTCAGAATTATAATATTTAGAGGTCGCTCAAGAATATCAAAAGTTTACGTTTAGGTCCCGATTACCCCGCAATATGAATGCTTTTGCATGGAACCTATAGGACCCTGGATCAAAATATTTTTCTTTGCAATACACTAATAATGTTTTCTTATGTTTGTTACACGTTTTCTGTGAGTCTGATAGAAGGAACAACTAGTTTACAACAACGGCTAAAAGCAAAACAACAGAAATTTATCTGGTCGGATAACATTTGGCTAGTTTAGGACTCCGTATCTTGCCTACGGGAAGAGAAGCGCTCAGGTGTATTTTCTCCCTTGGAGCCAGAACCAATAAAAATTGAAAGAAGATTGTAGATGAAGTGTTGGAACTTTGGGAGAGAGCCCGTGTGCCAACCATGGAGAACAGGGCCATCATCGCCAAGCTCACATTGTCCTCTACAATATGAACGGGCTGAAGAAAAACCGGAATGGGAATACTGATCAACAGAGTCCAATGAGACATACCTGAAGGAAGAGCACTCTAAGCTGTTAAACATTTTATATCCACAAGGATGCTTTGTCCCTCATTGCATACACAAACATGAGCTTCCTTCTTGACCACAGGACGCAAGAAAGATGGTGATGAGTGGAGAAGATGAGTTCGTGATGAGGGTGGAGAAAAGGCAGGGAGATTATGAAGGACAGGATGGAGAAGGAGAAAGGGCAGATGGTGGCTGAGGATCAACAGCACAATTAATCAATTTGTCAACCTCTTCTGATATTGCACTGATGCCATTAGTCGGAGCTCTCAAAATGTATTCTTCAATGATGCGCAATGGCTGCAAATCTCTCTCCTCCTAAGCAATTAAAAATGACACCAAAGTTGGTAACTGCACGAGTAGCAACATTTCTAGCAGGTGACCAGTTCACATCCTAAATGTCAATGCATCGTTATCAGGAATAAGTAGTTTCCCTGAGCGCCTTTTGACGCACGACGTTCGAAGCACGGACCACAACAACAACGGTCGTTAAGTATTCTTCATAGGGAAAAGTCGAGGAGCTAGATACCTCCTTAGTTCTATACTGGGATGGCAAGCTGTTACCAGACCTCACCAACACGGGAGATAGTTCAAAAGTGGATCGTTTGCCCATTCTGGTTTCCAGCCCAGATATTGAATTTGAGAAAACTACCAAAGTTGACGTAGGACTGCGATGGTCAACGAGATCAAAAAAGTTGTTCGAGGCTATGAATTGGAGAAACATACGAAGGACTTTCCTTTGACATGACTTCATCAAACACTGGGATCCATTCTGGTTGCTGCCATCTAATAGAAGCTTTGGGTAGACCACCCTTGCAAAAAGCAAACCACCGTGATGATTACGAAGAGTTGGGTCATCTATCTCTCCATTTTCCCACAGGGAAACTTCACGCTCTTATCAGAAAACCAGGAGCCTTCCACCATACCTGTTGGAAAGCAAAAGCCATCTATGTGCCCAAGAGTCTTAGGTTCCCGGCGCACTTGAAACTCATGCGGCTCAAGGATACGATCTCCCTGAAGTGTACCTCTTCGTTGTACTCATCTACTGCAGAGCATGGACTGCAACTTCTGTGGACCGCTGCCTGCAATGACTTGGTTCTGAGACCTTGTCCACTACAAAGTGGTAAACAAGAATATCGCTGATGCAGCCCTAAACTCCTTCCGACACCATCTCTGGTTTCTAGGGGGAAGTGACCTCGTTGGTTTCTCTTTTCTTACGGAAAATGACAACAGATGAAAAGAGGAACATCATGGCACAGATGAAGAAGGGGGTTAAAGTAAACAATGGGTTCCTGAAGGAGGAGAAGAAACGTCTGAGAGCCCAAGTCTCCTTGCTTCTTCCTCATCCAGAAGTCTCTGTGAATAAAGTTAACCTTCCTGGATCATCCTCCTGAGGAGTGGCAAGCCAATGTGGATTTTCTAGAGGGAAAGAGGAAACTGGACGGACTTAAGGTTGTGAATGATAGCGCAGAAAGGGGAGCTGCCATGATAAGCACTTTCAACGACTCCCTGACCAACGAAGTAAAGACTAAACAGTTTCTGTTCCAAGTTGGGAGAAGGCCGTCACTTTTATACTCATAAATAACTACTTTGAACGTTGTTGAATGAAAAACATAAGAGAAAAACTTTCCCATTGCATTTCGACTTGTGTAGAATAAAAAGTTAAGTGTATAATGTAATAACATTAATACTTAAATAACTCAAACTTTGATTGAGTTGAGCGACCAGTAAATATACTGTGATTGTTGTGATTTTTTTTCCTTGTCAGTTTTTTTAGTAGACGAACACATTAAGCAACATGCCCACCTAAAAGTTTTACTTAAGTTTTTTTGGACCACCCTAGAACCCAGTAGGTAAGCTAATGATTGGTTTCTGCTACTTTGTTTAACAGCATTACTGAAAAACGGAAAAAACAAATCGCCATGTATCATCAAGATGGCAATGGACTAGAAAGAGACGCCTTGGCTGAAGAAAACTGAAAATTTAATAAAAAATTAAAAATGAGGGATTATACAAGGTCTTTATGTCTATGCGTGATGCGTGTATCTGATTCTCTTTTAATTCCAAGTTACACGGCTTTAAATTTAGCCAGTATCTACTAATATAATACGCATCATCATGAATTAATCATCACACCAAACAGGAGCAGCAGTAGCAGCAGCGGAACAATTAAATGAAACGTAATTTTTCATGGCTACAATGTAAAGTAATGTTTTTTTTTAATTCTTCGTGTGCATGTTGTGTCTTTGGTACAATGCCTAACAATTTTTGGTGCACGTCATATGTATTTAGAACTTTCTTCTAAAGAGTTGATTGTTTATGGGCAAAATGAAAAAATGCGCTATAGTACAGGGTGCATTGCTCAGGGCCACAACCCTTAATAAATAAATTGAAAGAATCCGTGTTCAGCTAAACGCATATAGCTTTTAACCGAACTAAGCTACTTTTTAGTTTCGAGGCCATCAGAATGAATGAACGATAGAATGGTCTATTTATTTCGTAGATGCAGGCTTTCAAGCTGAGCAGAATTGTTTCAAAGCAAGTAGCAACAATCGTTGCGTGCGTGTGAGACGGTGTACTCGGTAAAAGAACAAAAATTAGAATTGCAACAATTATTACCCCAATGTGCCCTTTTTTGTTGTTAAAGATCACACACGTGAATTGTATCAAAGTTGGCAAAAACAGTCTCGGACATTAACATACAGCAGGCGATGGCATCTGAATGCTGACGTACTCGGTAAAAAACAGGTATGCGTTTTTTTTGGGGCTGCGCCAAAATTTCGACGAAATATCCTGTTCACTTTTAGTTGCATGAATTAATTTCTGATACATTTTTTAAGCACCATATCCTTAGGTCAGTCGTGGGATTCGAACCGGTATTCGCTGGTTTTGGAGACGAGGACATTGACCACTCGGATGTTAGTGCTCCTTTGCTCGGGGTCCCTCGAAAATTTCTTTCACGTTCAGTCAACTGTTGCCATCTGTTGCCAAGAACGAACATGGGAGGGTTGTGGAAATGTAGGGGAGAAAGGAGGGGTAGAGGAGGAGGGAAGGGGAGGGAATAAGAGGGTGGAGAATAGAGATATTGGAGACGAGAAGAGAGGGACGAAGAGGGAAGGGAAAAAGAGGTGGGGGAAGGTAGAAGGAGGGGAAGAGAAATGGAAAGAGGGGAGGGGAAAGGAGAAGAGAAGAGAAGGGAGGATGAGAAGGAAGAGATCACATTGTTTGCTTACTGAATGCTGGCATTAAGCAGAAGGGGAATGTGGTAGGGAGCTGGGCAGGGGTTGGGTGTTTAAGGGGCGGGGAGTAGGGTAAAATACGATATTAAGTCAGCTAGTCCCCCCACTTCCGGTCACCTGATAAAAGTGGGGGTAATGATACACTTCCGCTCGCCTGATGAAAAGTGGGGGTAATGGCGTCCTTCATCAATCTGGAGGAATACCTTTTTTCCGACTTTCATCGATCTGGAGGAGGGTTGCTACGATACCACTTCCGGTTACCTGATAAAAGTGGGGGTAATGATGCACTTCCGTTCACCTGATGAAAAGTAGGGTCCATCAAACTGGAGGACTACCTTTTTTCCCGGCTTTCGTCGATCTGGAGGAGGGTTGCTACGATGCCACTTCTGGTCAAAATGGGGGTGCACCTGATGAAAAGTGTGGGTTCAACAAACTGGAGGAGGGCAAACCTTTTTTTGGTTGTTTTTTTCGTCAAGATTGTGGACGGTGGAAAAGTGCCTACCCTTCATTCGTTTTCATCGATCTGGACCTTCTATTACGTCAGTCACGAGATCAAAGTGGGGGTAATGACGTAACTTCCGGTGGCTTCCGTCGATCAGGAGGAAAATGCGGGATGTCAATCTAGAAGAGGGCGCCTTTTTCGTCAATCTGGAGGAGGGTGGGAACCTTTTATCCCGCATATTTTTTAAACTCGCCTAGGGAAGAAAGAGAATTGTAGGGATATGAAAAATTGTTTTCTTAATATAATAAAAGGAATGAAAAGTATTCTTTCGAGAAAAAGAAAAATGAATTCAAAGTCGTCGTTTACGTGTTCGTATTGTGGAAACGTATTGTGGAAACGTATACGTAACTCGACAAGAATTGATCCATCATCTTCCCAACCACCGATCCGATCTTCGACCAGAGTGTTTACTCTTCGAAAACGAGTTATTGAAGGCGATACGCATCGAATTTATTTCCACAAAGTTGAATATCTCGATTCATCCCTAGCACTCAATTTACTGCATTGTCCGTTCAAATTTCTTATTACGTCTTGCTTAGATCAACTGACCAATTGTAAATTTCAACTGTGTTTAGAAGCAGATTTTAGCAGGGATTCCAACACAGTGCGAGCCTATTTCTGGTCCCTCTATACAGCTATTTACAACGAATCTGATGTGTCAGAAATCTTGGAAGATGCTTGCAAAAAGATACAACAATCCGTCGAGACTTTCGAAGAAAAAGGTAGTGCTTGGCGCTTTTTGAAAGTTCGGGGTATAACCGTAAAAGTGGCAAAAATCGATCTTTTTTGCCCTAGTTCTTTCCTACCTTTGCCGAGTGCATTATGCAAGAAAAGTGAAGTTATAGTGAATGTTGAAAATTCTGACGAAAAATGCTTTCTGTATTCAGTTTTAGCCACTAAAATGAAGTGCTACGAAACCGAGGTTAAATATTACGAACCATTTTTGAATATCGTAGACCATTCCATGTTGACGTTCCTGATGAGTCTACGGCAAATTGATTCCTTCGAACGAGTCAACAATTTGCCTATTAACATAATTTCTTACAAGGGATCGATAGGATTACACCCGGTGAGAGTGAACAAAAGAACAAAAATATGGAAGGAGAAGTAATTGACCTGTTACTAATAGCTGACGAAAAAGGAAATACTCATTACTGCGCCATCCTCGATATTGATAGGGTACTCCGATTTCGAGGTGTTGGTAGTAACAGGAAATTTTACTGCCGTAACTGCTTCGCGACCTTTGGTAAAGAACAATTCATGATGGAGCACACCAGTAAATGTGTGAGATTGAATAGGGCACAAGTACTCACTTTCTTGCCACCCGGTGCCAACACGTTAAAATTCCTACACTACGATAGACGCAATCCTCATCCTTGGGTAATTTATGCAGATTTTGAATGTATGCTCAGACCCGTGCATACTAGTAGTACCGATTCATCCTCGAGTTTGTCTACTAAAGTCAGTTTGCATTCGCCTACTAGTTTTGGCCACGTCATTGTTGGTCCAGAAAATGAAATCGTGAGTCAAAAATTCTACCTCGGCGAGGACGCGGTGGATGTATGAATAGCGAAATTCAAAAGTTTGCCACGATTATCTCACGACCAAAACATCTAATGATGACTTCCGAGGATGAAATTCGGTTCTCGAAAACCGATACTTGTTACTACTGCAACAAAGTCATCGTCGCCGTTAAAGTGAGAGATCACTGCCACTTCACGGGAAAGTTCAGAGGTGCTTCTCACATAAAATGCAATCTGGAAGCTAGGACAATAAATACTATCCCGGTCGTCTTCCATAACTTGGAAGGCTACGATATGCATCTTCTGATTTCTGCGACGGAAAACTTCCCTTCGGGTGTAGACGTTCTTGCTAGAAACACCGAGCGTTTCATGAGTATGACCATTACGCGATACTTTTCCTATGGTGAAAAGGACCTTTCAGTAAGGTTGCGATTTTTAGACAGTTATAGTTATAGTTATCTTCCTCGCTCGAAACTTTGGCTAAAAACCACAAGTAAGATCGACCCTTCCCCATCGTAAAAAGTGCTCTCGATTAGGGAGACTGGTTCGCGCCAGGAGTGAAAAAGGAAGAAATCTTGGATTTATTGACGCAAAAAGGCCACCACCCGTACAAGTACGTGCAGTCTATGGATGTGTTTAAAAACCAGGAATTACCTCCTAAAGCGCCGATCTTCTCCTCTCTACGAGGCGAAGGCATCACCGACACGGAGTACGAACACGCAACGTCAGTTTGGAAGTTGCTGAAGAAGGTTTTTTTAAAATTACCATCTCGTATATCAGATGATCAACGTGTATCTTCTAGCCGACATATTTCAGACTTTCAGGGAAACTTGCTCGGTCAATGATGGCAGAGATCCTTGCTATTATGTATCCACACCAGGGTTTAGTTGGGCAGCCGCGTTAAAAAAACCAAAGCCGAACTAGAACTGTTTACGCACGGAGGAAAGCATAAGTTTATAACTTCCGGTATCAAAGGTGGAACAACTTTTGTGTCGAAAAGACACTCGATCGCCAATAACAAATATCTACCAGATACTTATGACGACAATTTAGCCATGACGGAATTCCTTCCCTACAGTCGATTTAGCTGGCTGACGAGGAAAGAAATTCTCGAATTTCGCTTGGCATCGGTCGAAAAAGATTCGGAATACGGTTATATATTGGAAGTGGACTTGGACTATCCACCTGAGCTACACGAAGATCACAACGATTTTCCTTTAGCTCCGGATAAGTTTAAAATAATGCCGAGACTCGTGTCTCCTTTTATGAAAAAAATGGCAGGAAACAAGAAGATCCTTTTTACTTCCAAACTGACGACCAACTCGCTCCCGAAGAAAGACTACGTAGTTCGTTACAGGAATTTAAAATTCTACTTGAAGCACGGTTTAATTTTGAAGGTGTCCGCAGAATTCTAAAATTTCGTCAGAAGCAATGGTTAAAATCCTACATAGACACCGAGAAGCGTCAACTAGCTACGACGACGTTCGAAAAAGACTTTTTCAAATTGAAAAATAATTCGGTATTCGGAAAAACCATGGAAAACAAATCGGAGCGTTTATCCGTTAAATTGACCACCGATCCAAAAAAATCAATCAAGTACAGCACTCTACCACACGCGGATTTCTTCAAAATCCTCAACGAAAATCTCGTATAGGTAAACTTGAAGCTTCGTAATGTCAAGGATGACTTACCAACTTACTCCGGTTTCTGCATCCTCAAACTTTCGAAACTTACGATGTACGAATTTCACTACGAGTTCATGCGTCCAAAATACAGAGACCACGCGCGTTTACTTTTCACAGACACCGACAGTCTGTTCGACAAGGTAGAGACTGACGATTTTTATCGGGATATGGAAAGTGAGCTAGATAGATTCGACACCAGCAATTACGATCCGTCGCATCCTCTATACAGCGTTAAAAACAAACAAGTCCTGGGGAAAATGAAAGATGAAACGGCGGGCATCCCGGTGAAAGAATTTGCAGGCTTGAAAGCAAAAATGTACTCGTTTTTAGTTGGGGAAGATAGCGTTAGAAAGGCTAAAGGGATTAGTAAAGCATTTATCCAAAAAAGTCTCTGCCACGAAAGACTACAAAAAAGTGCTAATTTCGAAAAATTCGTCGAAAGCCACGTGGAGGAGCATTCAAAGTAAGGATCATCAGCTTGCCACGGTTGAAATTTCGAAATCATCCGTATCTCCCTACGACGATAAGAGATTCATGTTGGACGATGGAATACATACGTTAGCGCACGGTCACTACAGAACCGGCATACCGCACGATTTTTTAGATGACATAATCGATCCGATGGAGGATGAAGAAGCAGAAGAGCGTGCTTCGCTGGTAAAAGACGAGGAGGAATCAACCTATGAAATACCGAGACGAAGCAAAGAAGAAAAAATGGTAGCTAATAAAAGGAAAAGAGCCGCTGCTTTTCGTAAGAAATGTGCAACAGAAACTACGGAAGAGAGAAAGGCTATGTTGTGTAAAATGTCCGCCGCTTTTGCTAAGAAATCTGCTGAACAGAGAAGAGATAGGTTAGGGAAAAAGGCAGCTGCTAAAAGAAGAAGAAAATGGGGCTAAAAAAATGCTGTACCAAATCGGCACATTTTTTTCCACATTTTTTTTTAGAGACGGACGTATGTAGACGGGTCAAAGGTTGCTTATGTTGCTTATCGGTCCAACTATTAAATTTTGAATCGTATCCCTTCCACTTGACAAAGTAGAGCATTTTTCCATCTTTTCCTTTCTTCTTACGTAGTACTTTTTCTACTAAAAACAAGTCCGGAACGAATGTTTTTTGAATTTCCAGTTCGTAGAAACCCCCGAGAATAGGTTCGCCCGAATCGTCTTTTAAAAGGTAAGTTACCGGATCAGTTTTTTGCACTTTGCGAATCGTGAAAACTTCGTTGGTAAAATTTTGGAGATATCCTTTATCGAAAATTTTTTTGACTTTAGAAATTCTGACTTTATCTCCTACGACAAAGACTGGTTTTTTAGACGGTCCTTTAGGTTTCGCTCGTCTCAGCAACGGTTCGTGTCGCCTGGTTACTTCCCTCGGTTTCAACTTCGTAGTAGAATGGACGGTGTCGTTGTACTGGGAAACTAACTCGTCGATAATATCTACCCATTTATAATTTCCCCGCCCGGTGAATCTTTTCCACATCCGATTTTTCAAGGTTCTGTTGAATCGTTCTACCACGCTCGCCTTCATCTCCGAGTGCGTAGAGTACATGTTGATGTTGTGACGCTTAAGGAGTACTTTGAAGTCTTTATTGTAGAACTCGCTACCTAAATCGACTTGTAAATATTTAGGAGGTGTCGCTCCTACGAGTATTTTCTCGAAAGCTCCGGTAACGTCTATACCTGATTCAGATTTAAGGGGAATAGCCCATGCAAACTTGGCCATGACGTTAATACAGGTTAATAGGTAGTTAAACCCTTTATTAAGTTTAGCGTACGGTATCATTTCCACCAAGTCGGAATGCCATAGATCGTTTAGGCCCAGTACAATCACTTTCCGTCTCCGAAAATTTTTTCGCGCTGGCTTGTGAAGTTCTTTTACGAGGTGGTCCATTTTTTTTTATTTCCCATTCCGAATCTTAGTTTCGTTTTCATGATCTTCTTAACGTTCGAAGCGGCTAGTTTCTCCCGCCACGTCAGGGAAGAATCGTCTCTCACTCTTTGAGCTTTGGAAGCGGCGACGTGCCGATCTTTTAAATCCGAGCTCTCGGAGTAAGCTATATCGTGTTCTTTGCACGCTTCGTCTAGTTGATTAATCCCAGGATCTCCTCGAGCCAATCGTTTTTCCAGTTTGGTTCCCGGTCCGCAGTATTGGTAGCCGGGCAAATGCATAAACGTATCTATGATTTTATTTACGATTCCTTTCCCAGATTTGATAAAGGAAGCTCGTTTTGTTCCGCATACCTCGCAAATACAACTTCCATTTGTCTGTTATTTTTTGCGGTTATAATAACGGACGGCTCGGGGCCATTAGCTGTGATACGCTTACATTTGACGCAGTACCTCATCTCGATAGTTCTTTTGTTTTATACGTATTTTTTTAAAATCTAAACCTACATTTTGATAAGCCACCCTTTTCTCCCGCGCAGTTAAGATTTGTCTTTCCTGTATTTCCGATAAAATTTCGACCATCTTGTTTCTATGTCCGTCGTGACCGGCCGATGCAGACTCGTACAAAAGCCTGAGTGTCTTTATCAAGTCGTTAGGATCGTCGTAATATTTATAATCTACTTTGCTACCCGCCTTTTTAACCATGCCACCACCCTTTTTTTTTAGATTTTTTCTTCATATCCTCCCAAATCTGACGAACCATCGTTACGTACTTGGTGCTACGATTAGATTTTAGTTTACGAGTTTTTGAATCGTTGTTAATAAAAATGGTGTCGGTATTTTGTAACATGTCCGCGTATGCTGTTTTAACTTCTGGTGAGTAGGATGATTCTTTCAACTCTCTAGAAACTAGCAAACTCCAAAGCCCGCATATCCCCGTATACTGCTTCCCCC